>JARYGA010038443.1:0-29735 GCA_030545235.1 Helianthus tuberosus
GACCTCGACATACTGATTTACTGCGCGTCAGTTTTGATCGAGCACAAGCGGCGAGGTGCCAACGACATCCCGCAGACGCTCCACGTCGTCCCATACGACATGCTGAAGACTCTGAAGCGCGAGGTTGGTGGACGCGCTTACGATCTTCTGGGCAATGCCCTCGACAGGCTCCAATCGACCACGGTGAAGACGAACATCCGCTCAGGAGATGCCGTCGAGACCACCTTCTCCTGGATCGACAGTCACAGCCAGCTTAAGGATCGGTCCGGAAACGTGCGGGGAATGAGAATTACCCTCGCGAAATGGTTCTACGACGGGGTGTTGATGGACGGCGGCGTGCTCGCCATCGATCCGGCTTATTTCTCGCTCACAGGCGGGCGCGAACGCTGGCTCTATCGGGTCGCGCGCAAACATGCGGGTGGGGCCGGAAGCGACGGTTTCGCCATCTCGATGCCAACGCTCTTCGAGAAATCCGGCGCGGAAGGCGATTATCGGCGCTTCAAGTTCGAGATGACCAAGATCGCTCGGGAGAACGATCTGCCAGGCTACTCCCTGGACATCGAACAGCGTGACGATGCCGAACCGCTGCTGCGCATGACCAGGCGCGATCGCGAGCCGTCCGAGGAGGGCAAGCCCTCCCTGCCCTCGCCCAAGCCTCGCCTGCGGCCGTCAAGGAAAAGGCGCCCGAGGAACCGGCTATCTCCTTCCCCTCGAGCGGGCATATCTCGCATTCGGCATTCGGTGCGATCGCCCGCGCCAACCTGCCCAGCCCCCAACGCGACCACGGTCTCGTTGGAGGACGATTTCCGGAACTTCCTCCGGCAGCGCGAGATAGCGTTCGACGCGAAGAACATCACACAGATATTCGCGACCTTTTGCGCGAAGCAGCGTCCGGTCAACTGATCGACGCCGTAGGCGCAATCCGCCAAAACGGTCTTTCAGGAACAGGGTCGAGAATGGCTCGCGCGCGCACGTCAACTTATCCGTGTGGACCGTTCCCGAAGTATCGAGCCGGGCCCCGGACCCGTCTGTATGGCGCCCCATCAAATGTGCGTGGGCTGCGAAGATCCAACCACGCGCGATCCTTTGCCAGCCTTCTTCTCGGATGAGCTTTGCCGGGCACAGCTGCGCCAGCGGGAGGATCGCCCGTTCCACCTCTCCAGGCAGCCGTCACGGTACTTAGAGAACGGCGCTTATAGGGTGGGATTGTGATCAGATTGCCCGGATCTGATAGCTGAATCACTGACCGGCTGACGCCGGTAGGATCAAGCGGTGGGGCTGAAGCCGTCCTTGTGGGTATGTCGGTCGAGGTAACGCATGATGATGTCATCGGTGATGTTGCCGGATGTGGTCGAGAAGTAGCCGCGCTGCCAGAAGCGTTGGCCCCAATATCGTTTGCGGATGTGCTCGAATTCCTGTTGGATCTTGCGGGATGAGCGCCCCTTGGCCCGGCGCACGAAGTCGCTGACCGAGACGTGCGGCGGGATTTCGACGAACATGTGTACGTGGTCCTTCGACAGCGCGCCGTTGATGATCTTCACGCCCATCTCGGCACAGACCTGACGGATGATCTCGCGCACCCGTAGCCGAACATCGCCGATCAGCACCTTGTACCGATACTTCGGCGCCCAAACGAGATGGTAGCGATGATGGAATGTGGTGTGACAACCGGACGATACGCCATAGCCTGTAACCTCGGGAAAAGCGGAGCTTCACGCCTTCGACGGCTTCCGCTTTTCCCGAGGTTACAGGCTAGCACGCGAGTCTGTGGCTGAAGCCAGTATCCGACTGAAGTCGGAGGGGTTCCTCCTTGCTAGAGGACTCTAAAGGTCAAACTGTCGACGCTCCAAAGAGGCTGGGGAGGGGAGGGGGAGTCATCCTCGCTGCTTCGATGCCGTTCCTGAAATACCGTGAATGCTTCGACTGCAAACGCCTCCGGGAGCGCTAGACATCCACAATCGGCGCCCATCGCCTGGCCAAGCCCCGTTCTCAATGTACCGTCGAGATCACTGGCCGGCTCCCGAGAAACCTCGAAACTTCGCGGTCCAGGCAGCCGAGCGGGATGCGCTCAAGGCAACAAAACGTCGAGATCATCGCCGTTTTAGGTCAGTTCCGCAGGGTCCCGTTCCTAAAAGACCGTCAATGATTCGCCCAAGGACTCGGGAGGACCGCGGAAATGCCGCTCGACTCCTCCGAACACAGGGCGGCCTCGCCTGACGCCTATAGTTCGACAACGAGCGCTGCCGGGTGTAACATGCCTGAAAGGCACGGAAAACAGCCACTTTGCGGACGAGTAAAACGCGTTTTACTCCCTTGGAGACGTCCTGTGGCCCGCGCCGTGCCCACGGTATTTCAGGAACGGGGCACGGTACATGAGGAACCGAATCACGGTTCAATGGGAACGCCCCGCAGGGTATTTCAGGAACGGCCAAACGGTATAATGGGAACGGCGCTGAACTCCCGACTCGCGCTGAATCGGCGAGTCGCGAAAGATCCATCCACAGCTTAACTTTTTATCCTATTCTCTAAAGAGATTAACACGCCTGCGGCGCTCCCTTCTTTTGAAGAATTGATTGGGAAGAAGGGGAAGGGACGATCGCCGCGCACTAAGCACGTCGTCCACCCAAAAAGCTCCGTCGCGTGCGTCGCCTCACACACCCGACCGCAGATCGACGTCGATTATCGCGGCGCCTAGACTCCTTGCAAGCCAGCCATCGCGGAGCACCTCACTACGCTCAGGTCGCCGAGGGCACCGTGACAGGAGCCATTTTCCAAGACCCGAACGAAGTCCGACCTGCACTGAGCGCCGCCAGCAGCCCGCACAGCGTGTTTCCGCTCTCGGCTATCCCCACGGCAAGCAAAGCGCCCAGAAGGCCGCTGTGGGGCCTTCCTGCCAAGCCTGATCACGAGAAGCATGCCGTTGTGGGTCAGAGAACCCGTGGACTGGACATTGCAGCTACCGCCTTCAACTATCGATAGACGATAGCCGCCGACTGCAGAGCTCGTGTTTCACCACTGGGACAAGGGGAACGAGACCGCGCTCGCCGGCAAATCAGTTCTTGCTGCATCCAGCGCTATGAATTGCGAACAGGGGAGGGGAGGCAGCTACCCCTTTGGTGAAAGGTTTGCCGGCGCACCTCGGTAGAGAGGCCCCAGCCAGCCGACGACATTCCAATCGTTCGACAGAAGGATGCTCCGGTTGATAGACCGGTTCATCAGACCGGGCGGCAAGCGAAAGATCCTCCTGCGGACTGTCGTTCACAAACTCTCGGCGCGATGCTGGAGAAGCTTGTCGATGTTCTCCATCTCGCGATCGAAGGCATCGAAGACCTCCGACAGCTCGCGGCTCGCTGGCGGGGGAGGGACCACGTTGCGCGGCCGTCCACGCTTGGGCGCTGCAAAGCCAAACTCGATGGCAAGGTCCGTGCTCAGGAACACGCGCCAGGTCCGCCGCTGGGTGATCTCCACGAGCAAGCCGCAGTCGACGGCACGGCCCAGCAGTTTGCTCGCGCCGGCAACGCTCATGCTGAGCAGCTCCGCCAGCGACTGAGGCGAGAGCAGTGGCCGGTGATGGAGGAGGGCCGCGAGCCCCGGGAGGTGGCCAGGTCGATATTCCGCGACGATCGCATGCTGGGCCGCGCGATGGAGCTTTTCCAGCTCGTGCAACCGTGCGAGGTTTGCGGTGGCGCTTGCCTCAAGGCTGCGCATGGCCGCATACCAGTCCTCGTCTCCGACAGTTCGCTTCAGCCTAAACGCCTTCACGCCGCCCACGAGGCAGGGCAGGGGAGTGGTCACCATCCCCTTGTCGCGCAGAGCGAAGGGCAGCGAGAGCCAGGGCAGGGCGGTGCTGTCGAGACGCGCATGCTGGCGGACCCGATCGAGCGCGCGGATCAGCGGCGAATGGTCCGCGGCTATCTCGATCTCGCCGATCGCGGTCGGGAGCGCGTCGCGCCAGGCGAGGGGGTCGGGATCGCGCAGCGCCGCTTCCCAGGCGGGAAAGCGATCGAACAGGTCGAGGTTGGTCGACCGCAGCGGCCGGCCGGGGATTTGCAGCCCGCAGCCCCAGGAAAATACGTCAATTTCGTCGATCTCGGCCGATTGCAGTTGCAGGGCCCGGGTGTAGCCACTCCAGGCGGCGCGGCGTGCCCAGGCCGATGCCACCGAACTAACGCAAAACCGGGCATCGAGACGCGTAATGGCGGCCGTGCAGGAGGCGATCGCGGAGACCATCTTCGCGCTGTAGGCGGGGCCGTAGCGGCTGTTCGAGAGAGGCGCGTCCACGCCGTCTTTTAACCCAGAGCTGCTCTCAGTCAAATTGGCTCGTATGCGTAGTCGTGATAATGGGAGATTATCACGACCCTATTATTATGAGAAGGACCGGGCTATGTCTCGCCGTCATGGCGAAAACGGCCCTCACCCGCAGGCAAAGCACGCCGCCCGCCGGCGCCGACGACGTCGTGGGCGAGGTCCGCGCGCTGGCTATCGACAAGGCGGCGGTCGATCCGCAGGTCATCGCGGCCGCGGCGCGGGCCTGGTCGCCGAACACGATCCGCGCGTTCCTTTCCGACATGAAGCTCTGGGATGCTTGGTGCCGGCGCACCCGAGTGCGGGCAGGGGAGGCGACCGCCGAGACCGTCGCGGCCTATGTCCGCGCGCTGTCGGGTCAGGATCATGATGAGGCGACGCGGGCGACGCCGCAGAGGGCGGCCGCGACGATCGCGCGCTATCTCGTCAATATCGGCTGGGCCTATCGCATGGCGGGGCTGGACGATCCGACCGCAGCCCCGCTCGTGCAGCTCGAGCACAAGGCGGCGCGCAAGCTTCTCGGCACCCGCCAGACGCAGGCGCGGGGTATCCGCTACAAGGGCGATGTCAGCGATCTCGACGCGCCGGCGAGCGGCGTGAGCCTCGCGGTCCTCCTCAAGGCCACGCGCCGCGATCTCCTGGGCGCGCGCGATCGCGCGCTACTGCAGGTCAACTATGATACCGGCTGCCGGCGCTCCGAACTCGCGGCGATGCGTATCGAGCATATCGACGGGCCCGACGTCGACGGGGCAGGGGTGGTCGAGATCGGCCGCAGCAAGACCGATCAGGAAGGGCAGGGGGCTCTCGCCTATCTCTCGCCCGCGACCATGCGCGCGATCGCTGAATGGTGCGACAAGGCCGGGATTGCGCGCGGGGCCCTGTTCCGGCGCGTCGAAACCTGGTTCGATGGCTCGATCCGCGGTGTGGGAGAGGAGGCGCTCAACCCCGGCACGATCACGCTCATCTACAAGCGGTTGATCCGCCAGGCATTCGACAAGAAACTGCTGGGGGCGATGAGCGAGGCCGAGCTCGAGCGCTGGGTCGCGGCCGTGTCGAGCCATTCGATCCGGGTTGGCGTGGCGCAAGACAATTTTGCGGCAGGAGAGAGCCTGCCCGCCATCATGCAGGCCTATCGCTGGCGCGATCCCAAGACGGTCATGCGCTATGGCGCGAAGCTGGCGGCCAAGAGCGGAGCGAGTGCGCGTCTCGCGAAGCGTTTCGGCGGTGAATGACAGGTTTTAGCTGTCCGCGTTTGGACAGTCGCAAACCGATGACCTGGCGCGGTTGGGCAGTGAGCGACACCGACATGCCTCAACGACCGAAGAAGCGAGCTCGCCGTCGGGCCGGCCCTAGCGCGCACCGATGGGGGCGAAGCCGCCGACCGGCGGGAACGCCTGTGCGCACTGCGACGTTCTTCTCGTCAGCGCGAGCATGCGTGACTGAACCTCTCCGGCTCGAAACCAAATCCCAAAGTGGAGGGCGGCATGGCCCGCATGTCGAGCGATTTCTTCGTCCAGCGCCTCAAGGATTGGGGCGTGAGCCGAATCTACGGCTATTCTGGCGATGGCATCAATGGCGTGCTGGGGGCGCTCCAGCGCGCCGAGAAGGAAGGCTCGGGCATCGAGTTCATCCAGGTCCGCCACGAGGAGATGGCGGCCTTCATGGCGACGGCGCATGCGAAATTCACCGGCGAGCTCGGCGTCTGCCTGTCGACCGGCGGTCCGGGCGCGACCCACCTGATCACCGGGCTCTATGACGCCAAGCTCGACCATGTCCCGGTCCTCGCGATCGCGGGCCAGGCCGAGAGCACCGTGCGCGGTGCAAGCTATCAGCAGGAGCTCAATCTCGACCGACTGTTTGCCGACGTCGCCGCCTATGTGCAGGAGGCGAGCGCGCCGGCGCAGGTCCGCCATGTGACCGATCGCGCGATCCGGATCGCGGTCGCGGGCAACGCGGTCTCAACCATCGTGCTGCCCAAGGACATACAGGATACGAAATATGAGGAGCCGGGCCAGGCGCACGGCTTCACCCGCTCGGGCACCGGCTATGCACATCCGATCGTCGTCCCGCAGCCCGCCGATCTCGCGCGCGCGGCGGAGGTACTGAATGCAGGCGCCAAGGTCGCTATCCTGATTGGGGCGGGAGCCCGCGGCGCGTCGGCCGTGGTGACCGAGGTCGCCGACCTGCTTGGCGCCGGCGTCGCCAAAGCGTTGCTCGGCAAGGATGTCCTGCCTGACGATCTGCCGTTCGTGACCGGGGCGATCGGCTTGCTCGGGACCAAGCCATCGTCCGACCTCATGCGCGAGTGCGACACGCTTCTGCTGATCGGCACGGGCTTTCCCTGGGCCGAGTTCCTGCCGAAAGACGGGCAGGCGAGGGCCGTGCAGGTCGACATCGACGCATCGATGCTGGGGCTGCGCTACCCCGTCGAGGTCAACCTGCATGGAGATGCGGCCGAAACGCTGAAAGCGCTGATCCCGCTGCTCCAGCGCAAGGATGATCGCAGTTGGCGCGAAGGCATCGAGAAGGCGACTGCGCAGTGGTGGCAGACGCTCGAGGAACGCGCCATGGCGGAAGCAAAGCCCGTCAATCCCCAGCGCGTGGTCTGGGAAATGTCGCCGCGTCTGCCCGCCGACGCGATCGTCACCTCGGATTCGGGCTCATGCGCCAACTGGTACGCGCGCGACTATCGCGTGAAGGTCGGGCAGCGTGCCTCTCTCTCGGGCGGTTTAGCCTCTATGGGCGCTGCGGTTCCCTATGCGATCGCGGCCAAGTTTGCTTATCCTGATCGGCCCGTCGTGGCGCTGGTCGGCGACGGCGCAATGCAGATGAACAATCTGGCCGAACTCATCACCGTCCAGAAATATTGGAAGCAGTGGCGCGATCCGCGCTTCATCGTCTGCGTCTTCAACAACGGCGATCTCAACGAGGTCACGTGGGAACAGCGGGTGATGGAAGGCAATCCGCGTTTCCCGACGACGCAGGATATTCCGGACGTCCCCTACGCGCGCTTCGCGGAATTGCTGGGGCTTGGCGGCATCTACGTCGATGATCCATCCGCGCTTGGGCCGGCGTGGGAAGTTGCGCTCTCCGCCGATCGCCCGACGCTCATCGAGGTGAAGACCGATCCCGAGGTCGTGCCGTTTCCACCGCAACTGACGCTCGAGCAGGCCAAGGGTCTGATGAGTTCGATGGTGATGGGAGACAAGGGCCTGGGCACGATGATCGCCGACACGGCGCGCCAGCTCCTGGTAACTAATGCGCGATTCAGCGGTTAATGGACCGTCAGCATCTTGCTGCTAGGTGGTCGGCATGCCCCAAGCGACACTTCAGGCCTGGCTTTCACTCTATGCCGCGGTCGGCGTCATGGTGGCGCTGTGCGCTGTCCTCGCGATGATAAAGACCGCCTACGATTATCGTCTGGGAACTAGCAAACTCCCAACTGCGACCGTCCTCGATAAGGTACTCGTTGCACCCCGGTTGTGGATACGTTGGCAGATCAACTATCTGCTCGGCGCGCCGGCGATCCTCGGAATTGCGATCTATTACGCGCACTACCTCGGGTTCGATACTCTTGTAGATGTGTAAGCGAGTAACTGGACCCCCCTGCCCCGGAATTCCTGTCGACCCACTGCCAAACCGGCGGTCTGAATCGATGCTGTCCTGAACGATCCGGTGCTCCACCCTCGAGTGATCGCTGCGACATAGTCCATCGTCTCGCGAAACGGCGGAATACGGCGCATCGATCGAACGCGTCCTGGACCTGCATTGTACGCGGCCAAGGCTAGATCGACCCGCTTGAACTCATCCAGATGCGCGCGGAGGTATCTGGCCCCTCCCCTCAGGTTCGACAACGGATCTCTCGAATTGAAAACCCCAAGTCCACGCGCTGTACCGGGCATCAATTGGGTAAGGCCAACGGCGCCCTTCGGTGATACGATCAATGGGTCATAGCGGCTTTCCTGGGCCACCAGTGCATCGAAAAGCCCGACTGGCACACCAGCTTCGCACGCCACGGCCTGGATCAAGGGGTAATATTGAGCCCGCCGAGCTTCGAGCCAGCCTGGAAAATCGCCGCGTGGACGGTAGGGTGTGATTGAGCAAGCCTGTGGGGTGTAGAGATAACTTGCCATATCGGACATCGCTGCCCGGCCAGCTCCCCCCGAAACCTGGCCAGTCTGCATCCAAAGGGGCACCGATATATGCGACGTGCTTATTGCCTCCTCTTGGGGTTCCATTACGGGGCTGCCGAATGATCTGAAGTCATTGCCTAAAACGGCTTCCATGCTTGGTACTGGCGGCGTTCCGTCTGTTGGCATACCCCGCATTCTCGGGCCCACATCGATGACGGCTTCAACTGCCTGCCCATCAAATGTCATTACCTCGGCCTGCTTAGCTGCCGATGTTTGCGCCCATAGCAGTGCCATAACACTACCCACTACGCATAAGCTCGAGTTCGATCGCGTGTTCATCGATCATTGAACATCATGTTTCGATCAACCGCACAACGTGGAAAAAAATTCCACTATCTCCCAGTGCTTGATCCAGACTAGGTCAGGCAAACCCCCGTGGGTAGCAGCTAGCTCACAGATACCTGCTGGTTGGGTATCAGCTAGCTATCACATAGGTAGCGGTTGCCAAACTGCTAGAGAGCGGCTAGCTATCCAGTCGTTCGAACTATCACAGGATCGGTCATGGCTGCTGTCGTAGCATTCGTCTCACAAAAAGGCGGTGTAGGAAAAAGCACCTTGGCAAGAGCCCTTGCTCGCGAGGCGGCGGCAGGCGAACTGCGGGTTAAAATCGCCGATCTCGATACTCAACAGGGCACTTCGGTCGATTGGCACCGAGCACGCCTTGGCATCTCCATCGAGCCGATTGTGTCGGTTGAGGCATTCAAAACCGCGTCTCAGGCCCTGGCCGCTGCAGACGGCTTCGATCTGCTTATCATCGACGGCCCCGCTCGGACCAGCAAAGCTACACTTGAAATTGCACGGTCATCGTCACTCGTGGTTCAACCCACCGGCGCATCCTTGGACGATCTCAGGCCTGCCGTCCGCGAATACCATGCCCTTGTTAAGGAGGGTATCCCGACTGGACGGCTCGTTTTTGCGCTCAACCGCATTGGAACTTCGGCTGAAGAAAATGACGCGCGGGCGTATTTGACCGAAGCGGGGTATAATGTCCTCGACGGTTCGATCGTGGAACGACCAGCATACCGGCAAGCGCAGAACCAAGGCCTGTCAATTACCGAAACCAAATTCTCCGGCCTTAACCAGCGTGCTGATACTCTGATCCAATCCCTAATCGACAAAGTAGCGGGGTGAATGATGGCCGATATCTCGAAGCTAAAGAAGGCTACTCGTTTGGGTTCACCCCCACCAATCAGTGAGGCGAGCCAGAATTTGGATGCACCCGAAGTAGCCCCCGCCCCTCCGGCTGCACCGCTGATAACCGCAACCCGCATTGATGCCCGCAGTTCGCGCAAGACTAACCGCACTCAACAATTTGCGACTAGGGTCACACCCGAATGGGACAATCGAATCCGCGAAATAGCTCAACGTGAGGGTCTGCTTCTTACAGAAGTGCTCGAGAAGGCACTCGACGCTTATGAGAATCTGCTAGCTCAAAGGTAGCTAGCCGCTAGATACCAGCCATCTCAACGCTAGATAGCGGAGGTCTAACTGCTAACACGGGGATCTTCCGCTAGCTGCTAGCCAGCAGCTACTGAGTCACCTAGGAGGGGAGAGAAGGGGGTCAGAGGCAGCGAGAAAGGATCGGTCATGCCCCTCGTTGCGCTAAAACCCACCCAGACCATCGTGGACATCGTCGGCGCCCTCGGCGGCACCTGGCACGGCTACAACGCCATGTGCCGTTGCCCGGCCCACGCCGACAGCGATCCCAGCCTCTCGATCCGGCAGGGCCATGACGGCATCCTCGTTCACTGCTTCGCCGGCTGCACCGCCGAGGACGTGCTCCGCGAGATCGCGCGCATCAGACCCGGACGCACCTACGACCCGCCCGCTGAACAGCGCACCGGCAGACCCGCCAACATCGAACGGCTGTGGAACGAGGGGTTGCCGATCGCCGGAACGCCCGCGGAAGCCTATCTCCGCTTTCGCGGCATCACCGGCGCCTTCGACGACCTGAGCTACCACCCGCGCTGTCCGTGGGGACCGAAACCGCATACCCGGTTCCTCCCGGCGCTGCTGATCGCGGCGCGGGAGGGGCGCACGCTGCGCTCGATTCAGCGCATCTTCCTCGACCTCGCGCATGGCGGCTATCTCGACAAGGCGACGCTCGGCACGCCGGGAGGTGCGACCTGGCAGGGCATGCGCGTCACCGACACATTGGCGCTTGGTGAGGGGTTCGAGACCTCGGCCGCCTTCACCCAGATCCACGGCATCCCGTGCTGGGCGACGCTCGGCGCGGCGCGGCTCGACCGTGTCCACATCCCCGATAGCGTCACCACGCTGATCTTCGCCGAGGACAATGACTTCGAGGGCCGACGCGCACGACGCAAGGCGTGGGCCGCCTATCGGCCGCGCGGGCTGACGCTGAAGCGGATGCCGCCACCCTCACGTTATGGCGACTGGGCCGACGTCGTGAAACCCGGAGCCTGAGAGGGAAGGGGGGTCGGGGTCGTGAGCTGCACGAGCAGCCACAGACCCGGAGACCCCCATGACCGACCTGTTCGACCCTGCGCCCGCGCGCGCCGACCATGCCACCGCTGCCGCCCGCCTGCTGCTCCCCGCGATCGCCGGCGACGCGAAGATCACCCGAGCGATGCTCAACGACGCGATGATCCGCGCCTATGGCGGCACCGACGCCGATGGTCACTGGACCCAGCGCGAGAGCTTCGAGGTGCTGGAGCATGCGACCGCGCTGGCGGTATGCGCAGCAGGCACCACGCCGGCGGTCGACGCCGCGATCGGGCTTATGGCGCGCCTTCCTACCCAGACCGTGCGCAGCGAGGAGCAGATCGACTGGCAGCAATTCTCGACCCCGCTCGATCTCGCCACGATCACGGTCATGCTCGCGAACGCACGCGCGGATGACATCGTACTCGAACCGAGCGCCGGCAACGGTCTCCTGGTAGCGGGCCTCCCGCCGATCGCGGCGCTCCAGCTCAACGAGATCGATCCCGCGCGCCGCGAGCGGCTGTCGGCCACCTTCCCGAAAGCCAGCGTTACCGGCCACGACGGCGCGCAGATCGCCAGCGTCATGGCATCCGCGGAGCGCCCCAGCCTCATCCTGATGAACCCGCCCTTCTCGCGCTCGCTCGGCCGCGGTGCCGACGCGCTCGCTGCGGTCCGCCACCTGCAGGCGGCGATCAAGCGTGTGCGGCCTGGCGGGCGCGTCGTCGCGATCATGCCCGACTGGTTCTTCAACTCCGCGCGCATGGGCACGATCTGGTCGACGACGCTGGCGAGCGTCGCGCTGCGCACCTCGATCCGGCTGACCCATGCCTATGGCAAGCACGGCACCGGAGTCGCGGTGCGACTCTATGTCATCGACAAGACGGTGGGTGATACCACGACGGTCACGCTCCAGCGCGGCGCCGTAAGCGACCTGGTCGAGGCGCTGGTCATCCCGCCCCGGCAGGATCTGATCCCGGAGGCCGCCACTCCGGCGCCGGTCAAGCGGGGCGGGGGGCTGTCCCTCCTGCGCAGCGTGAGATCGAAGCCCGCTGCCACCCCGCGCATCTTCCGCGCTCTCGCCAGGAACGAGGTTCTCCCGGTCGGCTACCAGGTACTCGAGACGCCGGCGCCACTCGCCGAGCAGTCCGGCGTCTATCTGCCCTATCGGCCGAGCCGTATCGTGTTCGACGCTGCCGGCGAGCATCCGACCGCGCTGGTGGAATCGATCGCGATGGGCTCGATCCCCGCGCCGATCCCCGTCCATGTTCCGTCGCTGCCCGAACGCACCGTCACCAAACGCCTCCTGTCCTCCTCGCAGCTCGAGACCGTCGTTTACGCCGGCCATGCCTGGACCCAGTATATCCCGGGCCTGAGCAAGCCAGACAAGGAGGGCGTGGGGCTGGTGCTCTCCGACGACGGACGCGCGTACCGCAAGGGCTATTTCCTCGGCGACGGCACCGGGGCAGGGAAGGGGCGGCAGGTCGCGGCCGTCATCCTCGACAACTGGCTGGCGGGTCGTCGCAAGAACATCTGGATCAGCAAGAACGAGGCGCTCCATGCCGACGCGATCCGCGACTGGACCGCGCTCGGCGGTCTCGCGGCCGATGTGCAGCCGCTCTCGCGCTGGAAGATCGACGAGCCCGTCACGATGGACGAGGGCGTCCTGTTCGTGACCTATCCGACGCTGCGCTCCAACCGCGGCGACGCCACCCGGCTCGATCAAATCATCGCCTGGGCCGGTGCCGACTTCGACGGCGTCATCGCGTTCGACGAGGCGCATGAGATGGGCGGCGTCGCGGGTGGCGAAGGGTCGATGGGCACCAAGAAGGGCTCGCAGCAGGGCATCGCCGGCGTTCTCCTGCAGAACCACCTGCCCGACGCCCGCGTGCTCTACGCCTCGGCGACCGGCGCGTCGGAGGTGAACAACCTCGCCTATGCCGTGCGGCTCGGCCTGTGGGGGCCGGAGACCGCCTTCGCCAACCGCGAGGCGTTCATCACCGAGATCCGGCAGGGCGGGATCGCGGCGATGGAACTGGTCGCGCGCGATCTCAAGGCGACCGGCCTCTACACCGCGCGCGCGCTGAGCTTCGCCGGGGTCGAATATGACATCCTCCGCCACGAGCTGACGCCTGAACAGATCGCGGTGTACGACACCTATGCCGATGCCTGGGCGATCATCCATCGCGGCCTTGAAAAGGCGCTCGAACTCACCGGCGTCGTCGACGGCAACGAGGGCAAGACGCTCAACTCGGGCGCGAAGGCCGCGGCGCGCTCGCGGTTCGAAAGCTGCAAGCAGCGGTTCTTCGGGCGCTCCTCCTGTCAGCGAAGCTCCCGACCGTCATCGCGGCGATCGAACAGCATCTGGCGGCCGATCAGTCGGTCGTGCTGCAGCTGGTCAGCACCGCCGAGGCGATCCTCGACCGCCGCCTGGGCGAACTGTCGCCCGACGAGCGCGCCGACCTCGACATCGATCTCTCCCCGCGCGAGGCCGTGATCGACTATCTGACGCGGGCATTCCCGGTCCAGCAGATGACCTTCTTCCGCGATGACACCGGCGAGGTGCGCTCGCGACCGCTGTTCGACGAGAGCGGCCACCCGGTCACCAACCCCGAAGCCGAAGCCGAGCGCGACAATCTGGTCGAGCAGCTTTGCGCGCTGCCGCCGATCGCGGCCGTGCTCGATGCCATCATCACCCGGTTCGGCACTGAGATGGTCGCCGAGGTGACGGGACGCACCAAGCGGCTCATCACGGTGAGCGGGGGAGGACAGAAGCTCGAATCGCGCTCGGCGCGTGCCACGCAGGCCGATTCCGCCGCCTTCATGGAAGGCACCAAGCGCATCCTGGTGTTCTCCGACGCCGGGGGGACCGGCCGCTCCTACCATGCCAGCCTCGATGCGAAGAACCAGCAGCAACGGGCGCATCTGCTCCTGGAGCCGGGCTGGAGAGCCGATCGCGCGATCCAGGGCCTGGGACGTACCCACCGCACGCATCAGGCCTGCTCGCCGCTGTTCCGGCCCGTCACGACCGACTGCAAGGGCGAACTCAGGTTCACCTCGACCATCGCGCGGCGTCTCGACAGCCTCGGCGCGCTGACACGCGGCCAGCGCCAGACCGGGGGGCAGAACCTGTTCGACCCGGCCGACAATCTCGAAAGCGATTACGCCAAGGCTGCGCTCATCAGCTGGTATCACCTGCTCGTCAGCGGCAAACTGACCAGCACCAACCTCACCGACTTCCAGCATCGCACGGGGCTCGAACTGCTCGATACCGACGGCGTCCTGAAGGAGGATCTGCCGCCGATCCAGCGCTGGCTCAACCGGTTGCTGGCGCTGCCGATCGGCCTTCAGAACTGCATCTTCGACGAATTCCTGGCGCTGGTCGAGGCACGAGTCGCGGCCGCGCGCGAGGCGGGGACACTCGATGTCGGCGTCGAGACGATGACGGTCGAGACCGCGACCGTGCTCGACGATACGATCCTGCGCACCGACCCGGTCAGCAAGGCGACCTCGCACCTGCTGACGATCGAGGTGACCCGGCGCCGCAACCCCATGTCGCTCGAGCGCGTGCTGCGCATCGCCGATACCGACCAGACCGCCGTGTTCGTGCGCAACGGCAAGTCGGGCAAGGTCGCGCTGCGCACCAACGCGCGCTCCTGGCTGACCGAGGACGGGGTGGCGGTGTCGCGCATCGAACTGATGCGTCCGACCCGGCACGAATATCTCGCGCTCGACGATCTCTACGAGACGGCCTGGGAGGAATGCAGCCGCGCACGGTTCGAGGCGGAATGGTCGGCCGAGGTCGACGAGATCCGCGGCAAGCTCGACGTCGAGACGATCCGGCTCGCGACCGGCCTTCTGCTGCCGATCTGGTCGGCGCTGCCGAGCGACCATCTCGTGGTCAACCGCGTGGTCGATGCCGAGGGTCGGTCCTGGCTCGGGCGCATGGTGTTCCCGGGCGACGTGCCGGCGCTGTTCTCGAAGATGGGCCTCGACAGCAACGACGTGCTCAGCCCGGCCGAGGTCGCGCGCGCCGCGATGGAGGGCGGGACGGTCACGATCCGGCGACCGATCGTGTGCGAGGTGAAGCGCGTACGCGTCAACGCCAAGCCGCGCATCGAGATCAGCGGCGCACCGGCTGACCAGCTCGCGTGGCTCAAGTCGATCGGCTGCTTCACCGAGATCATCGCCTACAAGACGCGCGTCTTCATCCCCGTCGAGACGGCCGATGCCGTCCTCGCGCGCCTGATGGCCTGACCGGCACGATAACCGACAACTAGCTGCCAGCTAGCAGCTTGTTGGCACGACCTGGTCCCCCTCCCGCCGAGGCGGGAAACGAGAGGGGAGAAGGAGCGGGGAGGGTGTCCGGATCGGGGGGAAACGCCCGTGCGCCGGACACTTTCCCGCTCATGGAGACGACAGATGACCCAGACCGTCAAACTCGCGAAGCTGAAGCGTTCCGAGAAGAACGTGCGCACCACGCCGCCCAAGAACATCGAGGCGATGGCCGCCAGCATCCGCGCTCGCGGCATCATGCAGAACCTGCTGGTGACCGCCGCCCGCCCGAAGGGCATGTTCGAGATCATCGCCGGCGATCGCCGCTATCTCGGTGCGATGATGCTGGCCGAAGCCGGCGAGATCGTTGCCGCCGACTATGACGTGCCGGTCAAGATCATCACCGGCGACGAGGCGGACCTGCGCGAGGTGTCGCTGACCGAGAATTTCCAGCGCGAGCAGATGACCGTCGCCGAGGAATGCGTCGCGTTCCAGCACTTCCTCAAGACCGACGGTGACGTCGACGCGGTCGCCAAACGGTTTGGCCAGACCCGCCGCTTCATCGAGGGACGGCTGCGCCTCGCCGATCTTGCCGAACCGATCTTCGAAGCCCTGGCCGCGGGCAAGATCTCCTACGAGATGGCCAAGGCCTACGGCTCGACGGCCGACAAGGCCAAGCAGGAGCGCGTGTTCGAGCAGTATGGTCACTCGTCCTACGTCAACGCCGACCAGATCCGTCGCGCGATCGCCAACGACACGATGAAGGCGACGGATCCGATCGCGATCCTGGTCGGTGCCGATGCCTATGTCGCCGCGGGCGGCCGCATCGAGCGCGAACTGTTCAGCGAGGACGGTGACCGCTGGACCGACCCGGAACTCGCGCAGACGCTCGCTGCCTCGCTGATGGAGGCCGAGGCCAAGCGGCTCGGCGAGGAACTGGGCGTCGCATGGGTGCGCCCCGTCGCCACGACCAGCCTCTACGGCATCACGTCCGACCTCCACCGCGTGACGCTGCCGGCAGCGCCGCTGACGGACGAGGAACAGACGCGCTGCGACAAGATCGAGGAGCGCGTGCAGGTCATCGAGAGCGATATGGAGGACGAGGGTATCGATGACGACACCTATGCCGCGCTCGATGCGGAATCGGATCGGCTGCGCGAGGAATATCAGGCGATCCACGACAAGGCGCCCGAGCTGACCGACGAGGTCAAGGGCCAGGTCGGCGTCTTCCTGACGCTCGGCCGCGACGGCAAGATGACGCTCGACACGACCTATTACAGCGAAACGCCGATCCGCCTGCCCGGGGACGATCGGCCGCTGCCGTCGTCGCCGTCGTCGCGTCGCACCGCCGACCTGCCGCCCGAGGCGGTCGCTCCTGGCGGCAAGCCGCTCAGCGCGCGGCTCCATGACGAACTGGCGGTCCAGCGCCGCGACATCCTCGCCGCCTCGATCCTCGGCGATCCGGGGCTCGCGCTCGACTATATGCTGTTCTGCCTCGCCGACCCCCAGCCACGGCTACGGCCGCTACGGGACGACGGTTCGGGCAGGGCGTCCGCAGGACCCGCAGATGCCCAAGGATCAGCCCGCCACGCAGGCGCAGGTCGCGATCGCCGAAGCCCGCGAGGGTCTCGACACGTCGTGGACGGAAGGGTCGAACCCGGTCGAGCGGTTCGAGGCGTTCCGCGCGCTCAGCGACGACGCCAAGGCGGCCTGGCTCGCGGTCGTGGTGGCGACCTCGCTCGAGGCCAAGCCCGATTACAGCTCGGTCACGACCAACCCGCTCCATGCGCGGCTCGCCTCGATCCTCGAGATCGAACCCGCCAAATGGTGGCGCCCGACCTCGGCGAACTTCTTCGACCGCGTGTCGAAGGGTACGCTGCTCGCGCTGCTTACCAGCGTCGGGGGCGCGCCGCTCGCGGCCCGCTACATGGCATCCAAGAAGGGCGAGATCTCGACCAGCTGCGAGAAGCTGTTCGCCGGCGAGGCGATCACCGAGGCGGAGACCAAGGAAGCGGCGCTCGCCTGGGTGCCCGACGCGATGCGGTTCGACCTCGTGTCGGCCGCCGATGCCGACGAGGCGTTCGGCGACGAGCCCGACGATGAGGGCTTCGACGACGACGGCGACACCAATGATCTCGGTGCCGACGATGCCGGAATCGACAGCGACGAGGCGCTGATCGCGGCCGAATAGCCCCCCGATACCCCCGGCCCGTTCGTCTCCCGGGCACACCTTGGCGGCTGTCCCTCACCGGGGCGGCCGCCTTCTTTTTACCCGCGGCCCGTCACGCGTGGCCCGCGCATCGAGGGAGTTTTCCCATGACCTTTCCCCGCAAATCGACTGCGCCGCGCCGCGATATCGCGGCCGAGATCACCAACCTCATCATTGCCAAGCTGGAAGCCGGCGTCCTCCCCTGGTCGCGCCCCTGGGGGCTGACCGGGGCAGGGGGCCGACCGCTGCGGCATTGCGGCACGCCCTACACCGGCATCAACGCGCTCTATCTCTGGGCAATCGGCGACGCCCAGGGGTTTCTCTGGCCGCAACTGGATGACCTACCGACAGGCGACCGAGCTGGGCGGGCAGGTCCGTCGCGGCGAGCATGGCGCGCACAGCGTCTATTATTCGACCTTCTCGAAAACCGAGGCGGACCGCGTCACCGGCGAGGCGGCGACGAAGAATATCCGGTTCCTGCGCTCGTACACGGTGTTCAACGTCGATCAGATCGACGGTGCGCTGTGAAAGCGTGAGTAATGGAGTATCTCAAGTGAGATTAGGATAGCTGGAAATGTCCTATGCCTACCAGTCTTACTCTGGCCCGCAAGGGCTTGATCCTCGAAAGGGGCAGGGAAACACAGCATGGCTGAAAAGGCCAGAAGTCGCGAAACCATTGTAGCGGCGGACGGTCAAGGCAAGACTTGTATGGTCAAAGCTACACTGCCTGAACCCAAATCCCGAGCGGTATATCTGGTGCCAGCCACGCAGCAATGGTTGAGGCGTGGTTCCGAGTGCTCAAAGGCGTTGGTCTTTCCGTCGAGGACCGATGCATCCAGCCTACTCGGCGCAGCCCTTTATGGGGACAAAGGGATGAAATGGGGGCCTAACCAAGTCGGAACTTCTTACACACGTCATCACAGGATGGCCTGTAGCAGGCGAGCCTTCACTCGCCCTGTATGGCCACGGAGCCGGAGTAGTACTCAAACGCCCGGGGTAACTCCCGGGACAGGCGCACCTTCGGGCGCGCACGACCGGCGGTATAAGGGTCGAGGTGACTCGTCCGAAAGCCCAACCGGCCGGGGGAAGTCCGGCAGCTTACGTCGCTCCACCAACGAAGGAAGGGACTAGCTGATGCTGTCACATACCGTCCTGAAGCGGATGGAGCAGTTGCCAAAGTTGTCTATCGCGGGGAAGCGGGTCAACGGGCTGTTCAACCTCATGAAGTGCGACCTCCTTTGGGAGCAAGCATATGAACGGATCGCCCGTAATCAGGGTCGTTGACGCCCGGCGTCGACGGTGAGACTTTCGACGGCTTTTCGCCTGAGAGACTTCACCGGTTGATGTCGCAGGTGTTCAGCGGAACCTACCGCCCGTTACCCGTGCGCCGGGTCTATATTCCCAAGGCCAACGGCAAATTGCGTCCTCTTGGTATCCCAACGGTCAACGACCGCCTGGTGCAGGAGGTGGTCAGAAGCATCCTTGAACGAATTTATGAGCCTGTGTTCTCCGAACATAGTCATGGATTCAGACCGGGGCGCTCCTGTCACACCGCACTGGACGCCGTTCGCGGCGTCTGGACCGGCATCAAGTGGCTGGTCGAGGTCGATGTAGTCGGGTTCTTCGACAACATCGACCATGAGGTACTGCTCAAGCTGCTCGCAAAGCGGATCGATGATGAAAAATTCATCGGTCTCGTTCGTGGTATGCTGAAAGCCGGCTATCTCGAAGACTGGCAGGTGCGTGAGACATTCAGTGGAACGCCTCAGGGCGGCATTGTCTCGCCTTTGCTGGCCAATGTCTACCTCCATGAACTTGATGAGTTTATGGATGGCTACAGGCAGCGGTTCGACAAGGGCGATCAACGGTCCGTCCCAGCGGAATACTGGCGGTTGAACGCGAACATGCAGTACCGTTGGAAGAAAGTTCGTCGGCTGCGCTCTGAAGGCAAGGCCGATGATCCCGCTGTCGATCAAGCGCTACGCGAGATTGAGCAGATCGGGGAGAGGCGAGCGTCACTTCCTGCACGTGATCCGTTCGACTCCAATTTCCGCAGGCTGCGTTTCGTCCGCTACGCCGATGATTTTCTAATTGGGGTCATCGGTTCAAAGGACGAGGCGCGTGAGGTCATGGCGACGGTTAGGGCATTCCTGTCCGAAAACCTGCATCTCGAAGCTTCGGAGGAGAAAAGTCGGATAGCGAAAGCGTCGGACGGGGTGAGGTTTCTCGGCTACGACGTTCATACACATACCCAGCGTCGAACCGGGAAGGTTGTGAGGGATGGCCGTGTATTCAGGCCGCGTATGCCTTCTGATATCATGCAATTGAGTGTACCTTGGGATAAGGTCGCGCAGTTTTGCGCCACGAAGGAGTATGGCAACTGGTCGGCTTTTGTCAGCCAGCACCGCCCCCGGCTCCTTCATTGCAGTGACGTAGAAATTGTCATGGCCTATAATGCGGAGCTACGAGGATTTGCTAATTACTACGCACTAGCATGGGATGTGAAGAAGAAGCTCAATAAGCTGAGCCATATGTGGCGAGGCAGTTTGGGGCGGACGCTCGCCAACAAGCATAAGTGTTCGGTGATGCAGGTCTTTAACCGGCTCCGGTGTGGAACCGATTATCAGGTCAGCTACGACGTCAAGGGAGCGACCAAGACGGTCAAATTGTGGAAGCCGATGGAGTTGAGGGTCGGAGAAATCCGTTATGGGACGGTTGATATCGTCCCTGCCATAGCAATGTGGGGCCTCAACCGTACCGAGTTTGTCGAACGTCTCAACGCCAATCAGTGCGAGCTGTGCGGTGCCGAGGACAAGGCTTGCGAGGTGCATCACGTCCGCAAAATGGCCGATATGAAGGTCGCGCCCTTGGGTCGGAAAATGATCTCGGCACGGTCGCGAAAGCGCATCGTGCTGTGCAGGCCCTGCCATGTGGACCTCCACGCCGGCAGGCTGCCTGATAGGCGACAACTGCAACTCTGACGTAGGTGGAGAGCCGGATGCGCTGAAAGGTGCAAGTCCGGTTCGGAGGGGGGCCGAGGGACGTTCTCTACGAGACGCCACCCGGCCTACCCTACGTCTCCCGGCGTATTATTATCCGGTGCCCGCACCGCCCGAACCGCGCATCGAGAGCCGGCACCGCGCCGCGATCGATGCCTTCTTCGGAGGCCTGCCGGCGACCGTGCGGCATGGCGGCGATCAGGCATTCTATTCGCCGATCGGCGACTATATCCAGCTACCGCAGCGCGGCGCGTTTCGCTCGGACGATCATTACGCCAGCACGCTCGCGCACGAATATGTCCATTATTCGGGCGCGCCGCAGCGCCTCAACCGCGAGTTCGGCAAGAAGTTCGGCGACAACGCCTATGCGTTCGAGGAGCTGGTCGCCTGCATCGGCCAGTGTCTGGTGTGCGCCGACCTCAATCTGCCCGGCGAGCTGCACGACAATCACGCCAGCTACGTCGACCATTGGCTGAAAATCCTGAAGGGCGATTCGAGCGCGATCATCAAGGCCGCGGCGAAAGCCGAGCAGGCGGTGACCTGGCTCCACAACGCCGCCGTGGGTGGCGCGGCCGAGGTCGACCAACCCGAAGCCCTCGCGGCATGACCCGGAGATCTCACCATGCACATCGAGTTGCGCAAGCTGAAGGTGGTCGACGCTTTGTCCGAGGAAACGACTTGCTACTCGGCCGAGATCTGGATCGATGGGCAGCGCGCCTTCCTCGCGTCGAACCGCGGGCATGGCGCCGCGGACGATTACCATGCCGTCGGCAGCGTCACCGAACAGGCGGTCGATGCCTGGCTCGCCGCCAACCGTCCCGTCTCGCGGCTCGGCGACAGCGTCATGCCGCACTGCCTCGAGTTCGAGGTGGCGGCGCTTATCACCCGGATCGAGGAAGCGAAGCGGCTGCGCCGGCAATGCCGGACGAAGCTGGTGACGATCGAAGGCGACCAGGTGTTCTGCTATCCGCTGAAGGGCAGGGCAGCGCCAACGGTGTTCGCCAACGTCCAGCGGCGCACGCCGACGGCCCGAATGGTCAATGGGGACGATTCCGCGATCGACGAGGCGGTCACGCTGATGATCGCGCAGTCCGAAGGGGACATGGCATGATCCTCGATCTGATGGCGCTGCTGACGCCGGTGCCGCTCGATCCACTGTGGGAGGCCGAGAAATCGGGCTGGCGGTGCTTCGTGATGGGCAATACCGGCTGCTGCCATCGACGCGGCAGCCGACTCGAAGCAGCATGGCAACGCGGGTTCGACGCCGCATGTCGGTCGGGCGATGCCGGGCGGCTTATGCTATAGCCAGACCGTATTACCACCCGAGGGCGCTGATGCGATGCGGAGCTTCGACCCGACAACCGGCCTTTCGCGGTCGACACGCAATCTCCTTCTTCTGGCGATCGTGCTGGCCGTCATTCACCATGCCGACCATGTGCTGCGCGTGGATCACAGCGGATGGCCGTTCCGCGCGATGGTGAGGGCAGAGCGCTGATTTGCCGCTAAACAACGGCAAGGGAGAACATCCGCGAACGGTCAGGCGGGAAAGCGATCACTGGCGATATTGAGGGGCTTGCGGCGGACAGTTTCGGCTGCGCGATCCCACAGGAAGTCGCCGGAGAACGCAATATGCTCCCACCCGACCGGTGACGTGTGGGCGAGCAGCGCGGGATCGGGTGCCTCGCCGATCGACCGGAGATGCTGGACGGCATCGGTGATATAGGTGGAGTTCCAGTAGACGATCGCGGCTATCACCAGGTTCAGCCCGGACGCGCGATATTGTAGCGTCTCGTGCGTCCGGTCGATGATCCGGCCTTGGCGGAAGGTGCAGATCGCCTGCGTCAGAACGTGACGCTGCTCGCTCTTGTTGAGGCCGGCCTGGCAGCGCCGGCGAAGATCGGGGGTTTCCAGCCAGTCGAGCATGAAGAACGTCCGTTCGATCCGGCCGATTTCCTGGAGGGCGAGGTCGACCTGGTTCTGGCGTTCATAGGTGGCCAGCTTGCGCAGCATCGCCGATGGCGCGACGTGCCCCGCCTTTAGCGAGGCGACGACACGCAGGACCTCGCCCCAATGCTCGCGGATCGTGTCGGTCTTCACACGCCTGCCGATCAGCGAGCCGATCGCCGGATAGGATGCCACGGGGCCGAGGGCTGCCAGACGCCGGTCGGGAAAATCCCGCAGGCGCGGGCAGAAGCGGAATCCCAGCATCGCGCAGAGCGCGAACACATGGTCGGTCGCGCCGCCCGTATCGGTATAATGCTCGCTGATCCTGAGCGACGAGCCATGATGCAGGAGGCCGTCGAGGACATAGGGCGCCTCATGCGTGGCTGCGGATATGACGGTAACATGATATGGCGTGTGCTGGTCGGAGACATGGGTGTAGAAGCTGAAGCCCGGATCGACGCCGTACCGGGCGTTGATGTCGCCGACGCCCATGCGCTTTCCGCCCCGGAAGAACTGGCCGTCCGAACTCGACGTGGTGCCCGTCCCCCAGGTCGAGGCGATCGGCAACCGGGCATGCGCGTCGATCAGTATCGCGAGCGCGCGGTGGTAGCTATCCTCCCGGACATAGGCGTCCTTCGCCCAGACCAGCTGGTCGCGGGTCACGCCCTGGCTGGCCGCGGCCATGCGGGCGAGGCCGAGATTGGTGCCGTCGGCGAGGATCGCGGCGAGCAGCGCATTGGGATTGTCGCTGCGCCGGCCGGTTCGCAGGTTGGTGAAGCCGGCAAGGAAGCCGGTTTCGCTGGCGACATCGTGGAGTAGTTCGGTGATCCTGATCCGGGGCATCAGTCCGTCGATGCGGTTGCCCAGCGCCTTGACCTCGACGTCGGTATCGGTGCGCACTGGTGTGATTTGCAACCGGCCATCGACGAGCCGGACGCCTTCGAGCCGACCGTTCGAGAGGTCATGAGCGAACCGCTTCAACCGCCGATCGAGCTCGGCAGTTCGCTCGGCCAGCCAGGCGTCGGCAGATGGGGGCAAATTCAATCCCGCGACGATCGGCGCGCTCGCCTCGGCCGAGAGAAAATAGCTGTCGAACCGGCGATAGCCCGAGGACCGCTCCACCCAAATATCCCCGGATCGCAGCTTGTTGCGCAGGTGCGCCATCGTCGCGGTTTCATAGAGGCGGCGGTTGATCCGGCCGTCGGTGCCCACCACCAGCCTGCGCCATTCCTTGCGGAATGGCATCGGCGCGTCGGCCGGTACGTCACGTTTGCCGGAAGCGTTCAGATCGCGCAGCATGTCGACCGCCTTCACGCTGGCGGCGCTGCCGCGTCCCGATCGGAAGTCCAGCACCTCGATCAGTAGCGGCGCGAACTTGCGGAGTATCGCATATCTGTCCGTGGCGATTACCAGCGGATCCTGCTCGACGGTATCGGCGATCTCACCCACCTGGCCCCGCGCCTTCATGAGCGCGGGCCATCCGACTGCGGTTTCCAGCGCCGCGATCGGGTCGCGGCCCTCCTCGTCGGCCTGCGCGAGGGTATCGATGGTGATGCGAAACAGGCGCATGAGCCGCGCCACCTCGCGCGACGACGCGGTATAACGGCGTTGCTGCATATTGGTGGCGCGCCGGAACATGCCGCCGATGAGCTTGTCGGCGATGTCGAGCGCCGCGTCGATCAAGCGGGCTTCCAGATCGAGCAGCAGCGCGACGAGCATCGCGCGGCGCCGGGACAAGGTGTAACGCCGGATCAGATAGGCGGGCGACAGCCGCCCTTCCTGCACGAACTGGTGACGCCGGTTGGGATGGACGGCCGTTCCGGTATCATGAGGAATGCCGATCGCCCGCACGACGCGCAGGCGCTCGAGGATTTCGCGCACGCTGTCGGTCTTCGTCGTGACCGGGATCGTCTTCAACCAGCCCAGGCGTGCCCCGTCCTGTTCGTCGAACAGCGCATCGATGCGGCCGATCTGCCTTGGCGACAGGCCGGCAACTATCAGACGCGCGGCGTGCTTCCGCGCACGGGCGCGGCCGGCGATCCCCGCCCGCTCGATCGTCGAGGGCATCGGCAACAGGATGTTGGCCGCACGCAACGCCTCGACGACGGCTGTTGCGATGGGGAGAGCGGCATCCGTCGCCGCAGCGGCCCGTTCGGCGCTCGCGATCATCAGCGCGATGTCGCCGCGCACGGGCGGGCGAACGCCAAGCGACGCGGCGATCAGCCGGGCGTGATCGGTCATGGTCTGCGCGCGGGTCGCGTAGTCGGCGAACACGGCAGGATCGAGCGAGAGCTGACGGGCGACGAAGACGACGAGCGCCTGCGGCACGCCGCCCTCGATCTGGATCACCTGTGCGAGCGTCATCCCCGGATGGCGGATCAACGCGAACTGTAATGCCATACCCAGTCGATTGCGATCGTGGCGACGCTGGCCGATCAGGTCGAGGTCGGGCTTTTCGAGGGTGAAGCGCCGCGCCAGCTCGTCCGGGTCGATCGGGATGCCGAACAGCGCCGTCCGTTCGGCATCACTGAGAAGAACATGCTCGCGTGCTGGCATTCGACCGTCCCCGAAACGTCCCTGGCGCGTGTAGACGGGGCGGGTTAAAGGGACGTAGTTTGTGGACGGGTTTCGGCGTATCGGCGATTGATCGGCCGGATCGTCCACGGAACGGTCGTTTGGGAGACGGGAGCGATGGGCGGTATTCTGGGCTACGCCCGTGTCAGCACCGGCGACCAGGATGTCGCCGGCCAGCGGATGCGCCTTGAGGCGGCCGGTGCCATCCGCGTGTTCACCGACGTCATGTCGGGCAAGAGCATGGAGCGTCCCGGCCTGGCCGAGCTGCTCGATTATGCCCGCAAAGGCGACACGCTGGCGATCGTCCGGCTCGATCGGCTCGGCCGGTCGCTCGGCGAATTGCTGGCCACCGTGCAGAGCTTACGCGAGCGCGGGATCGCGCTGCTCAGCCTGGAAGAGAAGATCGACACCTCGTCCGCGGCCGGCGAGCTGATCTTCCACGTCTTCGGCGCCATCGCGCATTTCGAGCGCCGCCTGATCTCCGAGCGCACCCGCGACGGCATCGCCGCGGCGCGGGCCAAGGGCAAGCTCCCCGGCCGGCAGCCCCTCGACGGCGACAAGATCAGCGCCGCGCTCAAACTGGTCGCCGCCAGCGTTTCACCGGCCGAGACTGCGCGGCAACTCGGCATCGGGCGCTCGACCATCTACCGCGAGATGAAGCGGCTCGGCATCGCAAGGCCTGCGTAGATCGAGGGTGAACCGCCTTGGCGTTGTTCGGCGTCCAACCAGCGCCTTGCCCTCAGCAGGGGATGCGTCGACTTCGCCGATGAAGCGTACCTTGCCGCCACGCCCGCCATCAGCGACCGCTATCGCATTGCGCGCCTTTGCTACATCGATTCCGATGAAAATCTCTGTAGGATCTCCCACGGTTCGTCCTCCTCGTGTGAGGATAGGCTCGGCCCACCCGAGCAACCCTCGGATCACGAGTGTAGGGCGAACCAATCCGGCCAACGAGACGGACATACGGTCTTACCCGAAGGCCAGGTTGGTGGTGATGATCACCGAGGTCTTCTCGTAGAGCTTGCTGATGAGGTGGAACAGCAGCTGCCCGCCTGAGCGGGCGGCCTCCCTCAGTCCTTATGCACGAGCGAAAATCCGGCGCTTTGGGAAATACTCAATCGATATGCAGGATATCCCAAAGCCGCTCGCTCCGGCACCTCTGCCGTTCGAAATTCCCTTGTGACCGGTTTTTACACGTATCCTGCGCCTACCCGAATATCAGATCATCGACATAAGGATTGCGCCTGATGGAGTCTCGCGGCTTCTTTTGCGAACCGGTCGCCAATCCCGGCGAGCCGAGAACGGGCGATGCGCTGAATGAAAGGTGCCGCAGCACGAAGCTTCGGATCGAACGACAGTCGCGCGCTAACGAAGGTCTGGCAGCTCGCTGCGGGCGAGAAGTTCCACGTCATCGCCAGGGATCGGAGCGTCCCCTTTGTAAGCCGCGCTTCGATCATGCTCTCTGGCGTCAGGGTGAGGCGCGACGAGAATTGCTCGCGAAACAAGCCGACGGCAATGATCAGGTCAACGCTTGCCATGACGTCAGTTACCCAATGCGACCGCGACTGGACCACCTCGGGAAAAAGTCTTGGATAAGAGTCCGTATTGCGGATGGCCGCATAAGAAGCTGCAAGCGGCGCATCGAAAACTCTATCAATGTGAACGACGATGGTCATACGCCACATTATAGCCGAGCCCGCAGGTTAGTCTCGAAATTTCTACAGCACTGTCCGAAATGTGGTCGACAGGGCGAAGAACGGCTATCGAACCGGCGAAATCGCCGACAACATTGAACGCGCGATCCTGTACAACCCGACGTCAATCGATCATGAGGCCGCGGCGACAAGCTGCATCAGGCGTTCCGTCTGCGCGTTCTGCACGAAGCGATGATCACCGGCCTGCATTCGGCGCACAGGCCGAATCTTGCCGGGGCTTAATTCATCCGTTTGCCCCCGCGACATAGTGAAACGCATAGCGATCGAGCTTCCGTCTCACCAGCTGCGGGAACAGCAGTGCGCTCAGTTCGAACAGCCGAACCCCAAATGGAGCATGGGCCCGGGCGAGCCGACCGACACGCGCCTTGCGGTGCAGATTGGCGATCGCTTCGGCTACGGACGCTGCGGCACGCCGCGCATGGCGCCCGCGTGATCCTCCACATCCGGCGCAATATATGCCTTCGCTTCCGGTGCGCCCTCCGTTGTGCGTTTCCAGTAGCGTGAGGGACGCCGAGGCGGCGTGGAGAGCTTCCCCACCATCACGATGCCGATCCGGATGCCGCTCCTGCCGAGTTCGCGCGCCAATCCATCGGCGAGCGCCTCGACTGCGGATTGCGCGGCCGAGTAGGTCACGAACTTCGGCACTGCGACGCTAGCGGCAACGGACGACGTAACCACGATCATGGGCGTGTCGCCCCCCATCCGCGACACGCCAGCATGAACCACATTGACGACGTTCCCGAAGACGGACCCGATCATTCGCTGCTGTTCCGCGACCGGGATGTCGAGGAAATCCCCGCACTCTATCGCGCCCGAGCAGGTGCAGAGCAGATCGATGGCACCACTGGCTTCTACGAACGCCGACAGAGCGGCTTCCAGTTCCGCGTAGTTGCCGGCATCGCCGATGTGAACGGTCACGCCGGGCACGGCTTCTCCCGCGGCGCGCGCGCACCCCCCAACCACCCAGCCTTGTCGCCGGAATCGTTCGGCTACGGCTCTACCGATCGCTCCCGTAACGCCTATGATGAAGATCGTGCTGCGACGCACCGGCGGCGGTGATGCGGTCATAACGGCCTGAAGCGAAGACGCATCGGGTGCCGTGGCCGCAGAGAAATGCGCGTTTCCACTTCGACCGGAGGGGCGTCGGGGGCCAGACCCACCTCGAATCGGCTAAGGATCGCGGCCAGCGCGCACATGGTTTGGATATCGGCCAACGCTCTTCCAGGACACACGCGACGTCCCAGGCCGAACGGCAGATAGGCCCAGGGTCTGACGTTGCCCGGGGTCGCGAAGCGCTCGGGCAGGAACGCATCTGGAGATTCCCAGAGCTTCGCATGACGGTGTAGCGCGTACAGGATGGTGATGACGGTCGTGTTCCTCGCGATCTTCCATTCGCCGAACTGGTCTGGTGTTGCCGCCTTGCGGGCGAGAAACGGAAGCGGCGGGTAGAGACGCAGGGTCTCCTTGACGACCTGCTCCAAATACGGCACGCCTCGAACTGCGGCGAACGACAGGCCGCCTTTCGAGATTGCCGGATCCAGCGCCGCGCGCAGTTCCGCCTGCTTTGCCGGACGCTTCGCAAGCAGATAGAGTGCCCAGCTGATCGCCATCGCCGAGGTGTCGTGGCCCGTCGCGAAGGCCGCAACCGTGTTCTGCAGGATCGAAGCGCGCTTGGCCGGTAGATCGGAGCGACCTATCGACGCCATCATGCGCCCTAGAACGTCGTCGCCGGTTTCGCCTGCGGCCGTGCGACGATCCAGTTCTTCCGAGATCACCCCATAGAGTTGACGGAAACCGCTGCCGGCGCGGCGCTGGGGGCCCGCAGTTGCCCAGTCGGGAAAGCTGAGGAACGTCGTCAGCCCGATCTTGCCAAATGCATTGCGGAGCGACGCCATATGCGCGGCAATGCCGTCGATGACCCCGGCATCCGAAATCGACAGAATGGAAAGAAAAGAGGTGCTCCAGGCGAAGCGGTTGGCGAGCACATCGATCTCGACGTCAGGAGCCAGCACCGTGATCCGGTCCGTAAACGCTCTCACGCAGCCGAGGATGGCCTCTTCACGCGTGTCCACCATGCTGCGGGCGAACGTGCTTTCCAGTGCTCGACGTGGTATTTCCCACTCGGCGCCCTCTTGCGAAATCATGTTATGTCGGCCGAACAATGTATTGAATAGCTGACGCTGCGCTAAAGATATCGGGTAATTCTCCGCCGCATTGACATATACATGTTTGATGAAAGCCGGGTCATGCACGATTAACGCTTTTGCAAAAAGCGTATCTTTCCGGACGACGGGGCGTTCATATACTTCACACGGCCAAAGCGCGAGTAAATTTTCCCGGGCCAAGCGAAGAGAAGGCAATAGACCAGGCCAGTGTTCGGGGGGCTCGATATGCGCAATATCCGATTCAGCCATAGCGTTCCAGATCCACAATTCCTGCCTCCGCCATACCCTTGCTATACACTGAGAAAAAGCGTTTAAAAAGTTAAGTCCCTTGGCGAAAAATGTTGAAGGGCATGTCATTTTAACGAAACAATCCGATGGCAGCCACGGGTTGTGCGGGGAAAAAAATGACATTCGGCATCATGTTCGGAAAGTTCATGCCGCCAACGCGGGGGCATGCCTATGCCATTGAATATGCGCTTTCACTGACATCACAACTACTCTTGGTTGTCGGCGATCGGAACCTCCCCGATACCATTCCCCTCCGCCTACGTGAGGAATGGCTGCGCAGCTATCTTGGCGGGCGCGCATCGGTTGCTACATTCGAATTGCAGTCGCTGTCGTGGAAAACCATGCTACGCTTGCGCCACCACACGCTACAGTTCCAGCATTTCGTCGCCGAGCACGCCCATGGCCAGCGTGTCGATTATGTCTTCGGTGGCGAATGGTATACACGCTTCATGGCGCATGCCATCGGCGCGAAGGCGAGCGCGATCGGAAATGGACGGGGACCGATGGATGTGCACGCGCGCGTGGTGCGCAGCGATCCGCAAGGCAGGTGGACCGACATCTTGCAGCAAGCCCGCCCGTTCTTCCTGCGCGAGACGATTCTCGTGATCGACGATGACGATATTCGC
>JARYGA010038444.1:0-42885 GCA_030545235.1 Helianthus tuberosus
CCTCGGTAAAACCAACACTCTCAAAATATTTCCGACACCCTATTATACCCCTATATGTCTTTTAATACGCCCGTATGTGAAAACCGAGCCCGAAATATGTTATAATATATAAAATAAATTAAAAACAATAAATATTAAGTTGAGGCGGGCCGCGTAGACCCACCCCAACATTTACGCGGGCGGTATCAAGGTGGATACCTGATTTCATTTGATTCCTTTAGTTCAAGCGGGCCGCGTAAGCTTAAGCTTACCTTTACGCGGGCCGCGTAAGATCAACACACGACAACACCAGAGGCCGACACGTGTCGACATCGTGGCGGGTCTAGATCATGACCGGGACAAGCTACCCTGTTGACCAGGGTTGACGCAGGCCACGTAAGCGACCCTTATCTTTCAAGCGGGCTGCGTGAGAGTCCAATATAAGCACGATATAAGGAGGCATCGGGTTTCAGTATCCGTCGCTCATTTCTTTTCTTTCTTAACGAAATTCTGAGTAGTAGAAGTAATACGTGGGTATTATATCCCCCTAATTAGCGAGGTTCTGCTCCGTTGTAAGTATTATAACCCCGGTTTCATAGTAGATACGCTGCCCGATTGATTTAGGGTTCCGTAATCACTGTCGTGGTTCTGCCCGACGTAGTTGTTGGAATACCGTCTCGGGGAGGGTATCATTAATATTTTCAAAGGGTTATGATACTAACCAATGTACATTTGTATAAATTATAGATTATATCCAGGAAACCCTTACGAGAAGTCTAAGATAGCAATGTGAGTTTATCCTCTTTTTGTTAACCTTTTTGGTAATGTTTTACCAAACCTTAAATGTTTTACAATGAAATTTAGCAGTGATTGAGTCTTTGTAGTTCTTCAATTACTGCCGGTATGTTGGGGTTTTGTATACAAAATTTACTACACTGTGAGTAGTAAGTCGGGATGACAATATGTTACCATTGGACAATGAGTTAGCCAATGGGTAATATGACCCACAAGTCAGGATTGACAGTACTAATGGGGTAATTGTGTAGAAATAAACAATGTGATCGCTCTCAATACTGTTCACTGTGACTTTTTATTTAAACTTGATTAAACTGGGATTCACTCACCAGTATTTCCACTGACAAATGTTTTTAAAACGCGTTTCAGGTAACACAATGTGACAGCCAATTAGTAAAAAGCCAGCTGGAGAGCACTGAAGGCTTGGGAAAAATGTGGCTATAAAAGTTACCTAAAAGACGATGTTTTAAATTCAATAAAATAGGGTTTATCCCTATAAATATATTGTAATAAGAAACTTGGGTTTTGCCCATGTAATTATTAATATCAAATATGGTGGTTTTACTCTGATAAACATTTCCTAACTACGGTCCTGATGTAAATTCCGCTGCCAAATTAAAACAAGTCTGTTACCACCGTCACTGAGTTCGCGTCTGCCCGTTCCCGGGGATCAGGGATCGGGGGTTGCGACAGGAGGTGGTATCAGAGCCTAGCCACTGGCCTGAGCCAAAGAAGTGTTCTGCTGACACTTAAATTCTAAATTTTGTGTTAGGAAATAAATTATGGAAATAAGTGCATAACTGTATTTATTTGTTATGTGTTATTTGACTATTTGTTAGTTTTCAGTATGAGTGATCAAGGACCCTCAGAATGAAGGTACCTCTTCACAGCCTGCCCTTTCTGGGTATACTGCTGATCAGGAAGAAGGGATATTTGCCTTTAAAGCTCAGTCTTAAGAGCCATTCCCTCATATGAAACGAGGATGGTTCAGTAAGGAAGCGTTTGCGCGTAGGAAAAGAATGCGGAAGTTGAAACAGCAAAGAGTCTTAGCAGCCGTTAAGCGAGAGTGAGATGCCCATACACAGGATATGCTTAATAGGAGCCTAGCCAATTTCCATATCCTAGCTACAACTGCTGCTGACCCAAGTCTGGAACAATAGTAGCCCCACAACCACAAATCCCAGAACAACCCATGGAAATAGAAAACCCTGAAAACCAAGTGGAGATGCATGACTTTAATCCAGAAGAAATCCCTAGGATACCTGTACCAAACCCTCTAGACCTAAATTATGATCCCTGGTGGGACGACAATAGGGACTTTGTGCAATGTTACCCTATCCATGAAGACACACCCATCCAGAACATAGGAGCCTATCCAGGTATGGACCCTTTAGATCCCTATTACCAAGATGATTATATTAGGGAGATCTTAGAAGATCCTTACCGATTTCAGGCACTTTCACCCCCATATCAGGAACCCGCACCCCAGATTTCGAACCCAGTCCTAGAACCTGCACCCCCAATGAGTGCAGAAAACGTACAAGAACTTAGGACTTTTGGGGAGGAAATTTTAGAAAGCAGTGAGAGAATGCGTCAGGTAGGAGAGCGTCTCGTATGGAAATATGATGAGCGCAATATGGATTTCTAGATGAATCCATATCCTTGAATAAGATGGTGAAACGATAGTAATAATAATAATAGTAATAAATAAAATAAAATATGTGTGTAAGGATGCATATTACTATTAGTGTGATTCTATTTCTGTTGGTATTGTAATTTTATTTCAGTACTAGTGTGTAATAGACGCATAGTATATGGAAATAGAGTACAAGTCGCAATGATCAACGATTTTGGCTAGATTACGTGCCATGTGATTAACTATAGTACATATTATCTTGTGATATTAATTATTGGAAAATGTTAAACTTCAGATGGCCGACGATGGAAATCAAGGAAATCTGAATAACGATAACCAGAGTAACATTAACGTGGTTAATGAGAATCCAAGCGACAATAACCATGGAAACCAATTGGATAATAGTGCTGTTCAACATATAGTAGCACAAGGAATTATAGATGCCATGCCATTTATTATTCAAACAGTTCAAGAAGCGAATAATAAAAGTAAACATAGCAGTAAGCGACCAATTGAACCAGAACACGGCGTGAACAATGGTCCGGTACTTCAAGCGCCCATTCCCAAAAGAAGAAGAACCATGGCTCATGGTTGTTCTTACAAGGAATTCTGGTCCTGTAAACCAATAGAATTCTCGGGCAATGAAGAACCTATTGCAACCCTACGCTGGATAGAGAAAACTGAGGCAGTCTTAAGAATAAGCAAGTGTGCTGAAGAAGATAAGATATTGTTTGCTTCTAATCTGTTTAAGAATTCAGCACTAGAATGGTGGAACGCTATCCTCCAAACAAGAGGAAGTGATAGAACATACAATATGGAATGGGAAGAATTTAAGAACAAGGTAGAAAGGAAATTCTGCCCACCCAATGAGAAGGAACAGATAGCAAACAAATTCTTAAATCTTAGGATGAATGGTGTGGATAGTAAGGGGTACACGAAGTTATTCTTTGAATATGCTAGAATAGTACCAACCCTTGCATCACCAGAACCGGTATTAATCTCCCGTTATATCTGGGGATTAATTGGAGAGATTAGACATGTAGTCAAGGCAGCTAGACCTCAAAGTATAGAAGAAACTGTAGATCTAGCTAATACCTTGACAGATGAATTAATCCGTATGAGAGAAGAAGACCAGAGGAGAAACCTAACCCAAAGGCTTACTCAAGAATTCCATTCAGGAAATTTCAATCGTAGGAATACGGGTTCTACCTCTGCACCCTACTGCAAGGTCTGCAAGAAAAAGCATTCGGGAAAATGCTCCATTCTTTGCAATTATTGCAAGATGCCAGGACACAAGGAAGAAAATTGCAGGAAGAAATCTAGTAATGGATTGTGCTACAACTGTGGAGAAAAAGGTCATATCAGGACAAACTGTCCGAAATTAGCTCCAGCTGCAGACAACAAGAATACCAAAAATGCTAGATCATTTGTTCTGACTGCAAATGAAGCCAAGATGATTCCAGACGTGATAGCTGGTACGTTTTTAGTTAATGATGTATTTGCTAAAGTATTATTTGACTCTGGTGCAAACCAAATTTTTATTAATACACCATTTTGCAAATTTCTAAATCAGTCATTAACTAAAATAACACAAGAGTGCTTAGTAGAGACAGCTAATGGAGAAACTATTAGGATTTCTGAAATCTTGCAGGGAGCAAAAATAGAAATTTTAAACCAAACGTTTAGGGCAAACCTTTACCCAATGAATCTGGCAGGATTTGATGTCGTATTAGGAATGGATTGGTTAATAGCCAATAAAGCCAGTATTTTGTGTGATCAAAAGTCAATTCAAGTAAATTCACCTAAAGGTAAAACGATCACAATTAAAGGAAATAAGCCGTTTAGATTCACAAAATTCATCTCTGTGATGAAAACTGCAAGTTCGATAAGAAAAGGTTCTATAGTGTATTTGATTTCTATAATCACTAACACTAAAGGAAAAGAACTAAAGGACATTCCAGTAGTATCTCGGTTTTCATATGTTTTTCTAGAAGAATTACCAGGACTACCTCCAGACAGAGAAGTTGAATTCAGAATTCACCTGCTACCAGGAACATCACCGATTGCCAAAGCACCTTACCGTTTGGCACCCGTAGAAATGCAGGAATTAAAGAAACAATTAGATGAATTGTTGGAAAAAGGATTTGTACAGCCAAGTTCGTCGCCATGGGGACCGCCGATACTGTTTGTTAAAAAGAAAGACGGATCAATGTGTATGTGCATTGACTACCGTGAATTAAACAAAGTCACGATTAAGAATCGGTACCCATTACCGAGAATCGATGATTTGTTCGATCAACTGCAAGGAGCTCGATTTTTCTCTAAAATCGATTTAAGGTCAGGATATCATCAATTAAAGGTACAGGAATAGGACATTCCTAAAACCGCATTCAGAACAAGGTATGGCCAATATGAATTTACTGTCATGCCATTTGGTTTAACCAATGCCCCAGCTGCATTTATGGACATGATGAACCGAATATGTAAGCCATATTTGGATAAATTCATAATCGTCTTTATAGATGATATTCTTTTTTACTCTAAGAATAAAGAGGAGCATGCAAAGCATTTGCACGCACTTTTAAGTTTATTAAGAAAAGAAAAGCTTTACGCTAAATTTTCAAAGTGCGAGTTTTGGTTAGAACAGGTACAGTTCCTTGGACACCTAGTCAATCATGAAGGAATTCATGTAGATCCAACAAAAATCGAGGCGATTACTAAATGGAAAACCCCTGAGTCACCAACCGAGGTTAGAAGTTTCTTAGGATTGGCTGGTTATTATAGAAGATTTATTAAAGATTTTTCTAGAATAGCCATTCCTTTAACTAAGTTAACCTGTAAGTCTGTTAAGTTTGAATGGGGACCAAAACAAGAAGAAGCATTTAGAATTCTTAAGAAAAGATTAACCCATACACCCATACTAGCGTTACTAGAAGGAAACGAAGACTTTGTAGTCTATTGTGACGCTTCTAAATTAGGTTATGGATGTGTGTTAATGCAACGTCAAAAGGTAATAGCCTACGCATCTAGACAACTTAAGAATCATGAAGAGAATTATTCAACCCATGATCTAGAATTAGGAGCTATAATTTTTGCTCTTAAGATTTGGAGACATTACCTTTATGGTAGTAAGTTTACCATATTCACTGATCATAAGAGTTTAAGGTATATTTTCAAGCAAAAGGAGTTGAATATGAGACAAAGACGCTGGATGGAAATGCTTAGTGATTATGGTTGTGATATCCAGTATCATGAAGGAAAAGCAAATGTAGTAGTAGATGCTTTAAGTCGAAAGTATCATGAAAAGCCAAAAATGGCACGTTCTCTTAAATTAAATCTGCAAGTAGATTTAAAGGATCAAATAGGAGAAGCACAAGAATCAATAATCAAGGAAGATACTGAAAAGCTAAAAGGTATGCTAAAAGAATTAGAACAAGGGACAGATGGAATTTGGAGATTCCATAAAAAGAGAATGTGGATACCTAAATTAGGAAACCTACGTCAGCGTATATTAGAAGAAGCCCATAAATCTAAGTATACGATGCATCCAGGTAGTGATAAAATGTACCAGGATTTAAGGAAGAATTTCTGGTGGATAGGAATGAAAAAGGACATAGCAGCCTATGTTTCTAAATGTTTAACCTGTTCACAAGTTAAAGCTGAACATCAGAAACCCTCAGGTTTGTTACAGCAATGCCAGTGTGGAAATGGGAATTGATAACAATGGAGTTTGTTACTAAATTACCCAAAACAAAGAAAGGAAATGATACAATCTGGGTGATTGTAGATAGACTAACCAAGTCAGCTCATTTCTTACCAATGAAGGAAACTTTTAGTATGGAACAATTAGCTAAATTATATGTAAATGAAATTGTTTCTTTACATGGAATTCCTTTATCAATTGTTTCTGATAGAGATAGTCGATTTACTTCTCATTTTTGGTCAAGTTTCTAAAAGGCAATGGGAACCAAGTTAAAATTGAGCACAGCTTATCATCCTCAAACGGATGGACAAAGCGAAAGAACTATTCAGACGATGGAAGACATGCTTAGAGCTTGTGTAATTGACTTTGGAGGTAATTGGGACGATCACTTACCTTTAATAGAATTTTCTTATAATAATAGTTATCACACAAGTATCAATGCTGCACCATTCGAAGCACTTTATGGACGTAAGTGCCGAACCCCAGACTGTTGGGCAGAAATTGGGGAAAAGCAACTATCTGGACCTGAGATAGTACAAGAAACAACGGACAAAATCATTCAAGTAAAGGAACGACTGAAAGCCGCGCGTGATCGACAAAAGAGCTATGCCGATAACCGATGCAAACCATTGGAATTTAAAGTAGGAGATAAAGTATTGTTGAAAGTCTCTCCTTGGAAAGGAGTGGTAAGATTCATCAAACGAGGAAAGCTAAATCCCAGGTATATTGGACCTTTTAAGATTATTAATAGAATAGGACCTGTAGCCTATCAGCTACAACTGCCAGAGGAAATGGCAGGAATACATGATGTGTTTCATGTATCAAATCTCAAAAAGTGTTTAGCTGATGAATCACTAATAGTACCTCTTAAGGATATAGAGGTAAATGAACAACTCAAGTTTGTAGAAAGGCCTCTACAAATTGAAGACAGGAAAGTCAAAAACCTCAAACATAAAAGACTAGTTCTGGTCAAAGTGAAATGGGACTCCAAAAGAGGACCTGAGTATACATGGGCACTCGAGTCAGAAATGCAAAAGAAATATCCTCACTTATTCCAGTAGATCTCGAGGACGAGCTCTAATACAAGGTGGGGAGGATGTAACAACCCTCGGTAAAACTGACACTCTCAAAATATTTCCGACACCCTATTATACCCCTATATGTCTTTTAATACACCCGTATGTGAAAACCGAGCCCGAAATATGTTATAACATATAAAATAAATTAAATACAATAAATATTAAGTTGAGGCGGGCCGCGTAGACCCACCCCAACATTTACGCGGGCGGTATCAAGGTGGATACCTGATTTCATTTGATTCCTTTAGTTCAAGCGGGCCGCGTAAGCTTAAGCTTACCTTTACGCGGGCCGCGTAAGATCAACAACACGACAACACCAGAGGCCGACACGTGTCGACATCGTGGCGGGTCTAGATCATGACCGGGACAAGCTACCCTATTGACCAGGGTTGACGCGGGCCGCGTAAGCGACCCTTATCTTTCACGCGGGCCGCGTGAGAGTCCAATATAAGCACTAAATAAGGAGGCATCGGGTTTCAGTATCCGTCGCTCATTTCTTTTCTTTCTTAACGAAATTCTGAGTAGTAGAAGTAATACGCGGGTATTATATCCCCCTAATTAGCGAGGTTCTCCTCCGTTGTAAGTATTATAACCCCGGTTTCATAGTAGATACGCTGCCCGATTGATTTAGGGTTCCGTAATAACTGTCGTGGTTCTGCCCGACGTAGTTATTGGAATACCGTCTCGGGGAGGGTATCATTAATATTTTAAAAGGGTTATGATACTAACCAATGTACATTTGTATAAATTATAGATTTATCCAGGAAACCCTTACGCGAAGTCTAAGATAGCAATGTGAGTTTATCCTCTTTTTGTTAACCTTTTTGGTAATGTTTTACCAAACCTTAAATGTTTTACAATGAAATTTAGCAGTGATTGAGTCTTTGTAGTTCTTCAATTACTGCCTGTATGTTGGGGTTTTGTATACAAAATTTACTACACTGTGAGTTGTAAGTCGGGATGACAATACGTTACCATTGGATAATGAGTTAGCCAATGGGTAATATGACCTACAAGTCAGGATTGACAGTACTAATGGAGTAATTGTGTAGAAATAAACAATGTGATCGCTCTCAATACTGTTCACTGTGACTTTTTATTTAAACTTGATTAATCTGGGATTCACTCACCAGTATTTCCAATGACAAATGTTTTTAAAACGCATTTCAGGTAACACAATGTGACAGCCAATTAGTAAAAAGCCAGCTGGAGAGCACTAAAGGCTTGGGAAAAATGTGGCTATAAAAGTTACCTAAAAGACGATGTTTTAAATTCAATAAAATAGGGTTTATCCCTATAAATATATTGTAATAAGAAACTTGGGTTTTGCCCATGTAATTATTAATATCAAATATGGTGGTTTTACTCTGATAAACATTTCCTAACTACGGTCCTGATGTAAATTCCGCTGCCAAATTAAAACAAGTCTGATACCACCGTCACTGAGTTCACGTCTGCCCGTTCCCGAGGATCAGGGATCGGGGGTTGCGACAAATAGTCTTATCTTTCGTTTCGAGGACTATATAAGGTCCTGACAGTTGGGTTTCTCCAACTTCCGCCCAACAAACCTGCGTTCTATACTTTCTTCCGTACAATGCTTCAAAAGGCGCTGCTTGAATGCTCGAATGATAGCTATTATTGTACGAAAATTCAATCAAAGGAAGATGGTCATCCCAACTTCCTCCTAAATCAATAACACAAGCCCTGTGCATATCCTCGAGTGTTTGAATTATACGCTCGCTTTGGCCATCTGTCTGAGGATGATAAGCAGTGCTGAAATTTAGACGAGTGCCTAGGGATTGCTGAAAGCTTTTCCAAAAATGAGACGTGTACCTTGTATCCCTATCAGAGATAATAGATACTGGCATACCGTGGAGAGATACTATCTCATCCACGTACAATTGAGCTAGCTTATCGGAGCTGTGCATTTCTTTAATAGGCAACAAGTGGGCTGACTTGGTCAGTCTATCAACTATTACCCAAATTGTATCATTTCCGTGCTTTGTCTTTGCTAACTTAGTGATAAAATCCATGGTTACCATTTCCCATTTCCATGTGGGAAGTTCAGGCTGTTGTAGCAAACCTGACGGCTTTTGATGCTTTGCTTTAACTTGTGCGCACGTCAGATATTTAGCCACATAAGTGGCTATAGATTTCTTCAAACCTATCCACCAATAATTTGCCTTTAAATCCTGGTACATCTTATCACTGCCAGGATGAACTGAATATTTCGAACTATGAGCTTCTTGGAGAATCACATCTCTAAGCCCTCCATGGATTGGAACCCAGATTCGACCATTCATCCTAAGGATTCCATCCTTGCCATATGACAATTGATCGGCAGTCACTCCTAACTTCTCATTCGGAAAGTTAGTTTCCAAAACAGCTTCCTTTTGAGCGGCTAACAACTTTTCATTCAAGTTATTTTTCAATTCAATGCTTTTGGCGTTTATTCTAATAGGTTTGATCATTTCTTTCCTGCTCAAAGCATCAGTGACTACATTCGCTTTGCCTGGATGATATGGAATTTTACAATAATAATCGTTTAATGTTTCCATCCATCGGCGTTGCCTCATGTTAAGATCTTTCTGATTACACAAATGCTGAAGGCTCTTATGATCAGAATAGATCACGCACTTTATCCCAAAAAGATAGTGCCTCCAAAGCTTTAGTGCAAATACAACGGCACCCAATTCCAAATCATGGGTGGTGTAGTTCTTCTCGTGCACCTTTAATTGACGGGATGCATAGGCAATGACCTTGCCCTTCTGCATAAGCACACAACCCATACATGTGTGCGATGCGTCGCAATAAACCACAAACTCTTCAATTCCTTCTGGCAATGTCAACACAGGAGCATTGCTTAATTTTTGCTTAAGAATATCAAATGATTCTTGCTGCTTGGGGCCCCAGTCAAACTTGACATTCTTGCGAGTTAACGATGTTAGAGGTGCGGCAATCCTTGAAAAGTTTTCAATGAAACATCTATAGTATCCCGCTAGACCCAAGAAGCTGCGAATTTCAGTAGGTATTTTGGGCGCTTGCCGATTCATAATTGCTTCAATCTTAGCGGGATCCACCTGGATGCCACGCTCACTTACCACATGTCCAAGAAATTGGACTTCCCGAAGCCAAAACTGACAGTTAGAAAACTTGGCGTAGAGCTTCTCTTGCTGTAGAAGTTTAAGGATGCATCGGAGATGTTTTTCATGATCAGCTTGACTATTTGAATAAATAAGAATGTTATCAATGAAGACAATGACAAACTTGTCTAAATACGGCTTGCAAACGTGATTCATGAGATCCATGAATGCTGCAGGTGCATTAGTGAGCTCAAAAGGCATCACTAAGAACTCATAGTGGCCATAGCATGTTCTGAATGTGGTCTTGTGTACGTCTTCATCTCTGACCTTCAAATGGTGATAACCTGACCTTAGATCGATCTTTGAAAAATAACTTGCTCCTTGAAGCTGATCGAATAGATCATCGATCCTGGGTAACGGATACCTGTTCTTGATTGTAACCTTGTTTAACTAGCGATAATCAATGCATAAACGCATTGAGCCGTCCTTTTTCTTCACAAACAGAATCGGTGCTCCCCAAGGGGACGAGCTAGGTCGAATAAAACCCTTTTCCAATAAATCGTCCAACTGTGTTCTCAATTCTTTCATCTCAGTAGGTGCCAATCGATAAGGTGCTCTTGCAATTGGTGCTGCTCCAGGAATGATATCGATCCTGAACTCCACTTGCGTATCTGGTGGTAAACCAGGTAGTTCTTCAGGAAAAACGTCTGGATATTCAGAAATAACGGGGATGTCTTCGATCTTGGGCTTTGATTCATCAATGGTTACCTGTGCCATATAAATGACACAACCTTTCTTCAAACATTTCGATGCCTTAAGCATGGACACTTGCTTAGGTAACCCGTACTGAGTATCTCCTTGAATTGTTAATGGCTCACCATAAGGAGTCTTGATAACCACTTGCTTCTTATCACATACAATCTGGGCTTGGTTATGAGATAACCAATCCATGCCTATTACTATGTCTAATCCTGCCAATTTCAATGGAAGCAAGGATAGCGGAAAAGAGTGATTCCTAATGGATATAAAACATCCATCTAGAACTGTTGAGGCAGTCTCTATAGTACCATCGGCCAACTCTACTTCATATTTTATGCTTAGAATTTTAACAGGCAGATTTAACAATTTACAAAATTTATTGTCTACAAAAGACTTTTCTGCACCTGAATCAAATAACACTCTAGCATAAACATCATTGATAAGAAAGGTACCTGTTATCAAATTGTCATTCTGCACCGCTTCCTGAGCATTCATCTGGAAGACTCGAGCATTAGTCTTCTTAACTTCTTCCGACTTCTTTGCAAATTTGGGGCAATTGGTCTTGATATGCCCATTCTCATTACAATTGTAACAAGTTGCGTCCTTCATTTTCTTGCAATCTAGGGTCTTATGTTCCTTAGACTTGCAAATTCCACAAACTCTACGCTGCGATTGCAACTGTGATTCAAATCTGCATTTTCCAAAATGGTTTTTCTTGCAGACCTTACACTTGGGCTTCTCACCTGACTGTTGGTTATCCTTTTTGAATCCAGAATCCTTCTTATGCTCAGAGTTCCCCTTACGTTTCTTATCAGAATGACGTGAGTTCTCATCCTCACGTTTCCTCTTTCCTTCATCAGAATTCTTAAGCGACCTCTGCCTAACCGCATCGAGAGTAAGAGATAAAGACAGATCAACCACTGACCTAAAGGTGGTAGGTCTGGATGCCTTCACATTTGCCTTGATTTCTGGAGCTAGACCTCCAATAAAACGAGCTATGCGCTTTGGTTCCAGTGTGACTAAATAAGGAACCAATCGGGACATGGTGTTGAAACTTGTAAGGTATGCCTGACAGTCCAAGTTCTTCATGACCAAAGTCAAGAAGTCGGTTTCAATCCTTTCCACCTCATGATAAGGACAAAATTTTTCCCTGATCAATGCAACAAACTGATCCCAAGACAAGTTATACAACGGAATCTTCCCTGTAGCTTGGATTAGTGATCTCCACCAAGCTAAAGCTTCACCTTTAAATGATTGTGAAACAAACTTCACAACATCCTGTTCTGCGCAACCACTGATGTCAACCACGGTATCCATCTCATCGAGCCATGTCATATAATCAATGGTTCCCTTTTCTCCTGTGAAGTCCCTTGGCTTGCAAGAGACAAAATATTTGTAAGAACAGGTTTTAACACGTGGTTCCTGATTAAGCACTATCTGCTTAGACGGGCACTCCTTTGGTTTGATGAGTGATGTGAATCGTCTTTGTGAGATGTATGAGTCTTGGAAGGTGGTTTTGTATGAGGTACAGACTGAGTCCTGGTGCGAGTACCGCTTGATTCTTTAAATTGTCTGTCAAGGGCTCGAGTAACAGCATTATCTATTAATGCTTGTAGGTCTGCACTAGCTACATTAATTCTGGTGGTATCGTTTCTCTCCCTGGGGTGACTGTTAACCTCATCTGATTCAGCCATGTAGCTTGATTGCCACATAAAAATGATGACAATGATTTATTCAGAAGTCTTATTATGGAATTGTCGTTTTTTGACGATTCATTAACCATGGTAAATATAAACCATATTGATTAATTTGTTAGTCATATTTGTTTAGGGTTTTCATTATAATTTATCCCTAGTTATAAATCATTAAAGATATTAAAGTGGCACAAAAGGCCTAGTCACAAGGACAATTTTAAAATTTTATAGCCATGATTTTATAAAATCGAGGCGTTAAGGTTTGAACATAGTTCATTACCTTTTCTTGACAGGGAGTCGTAGACTACAACTGTCTTTTTGTCTCATTGGACAATGAACATGGCACACAGGCACTTTATCACTAATGGATATTTAAATTTGGTGAGAATAAGGAATTGGAAAAATCCAATACAAGGATGACTAGTGTGATTTTATCGAATCACATTTGCCAGGAGTGTTAACATGTTTTCAGATGTTAACAAGGATTTGAATCTTAAAAAGGCTTTACCATCATGGCCATGTCTAAAACGACATATGGGCTAGGTTATACCTTCAAGAATTCCTTTAATATTTTATTGGCAGTTCAAATTTAAAATGGAAGTGATATTTTGATTTATAGCATAATCATACATATAATAACAAATGAAATTTAAATTATAACATCCCATAAATTAAAAGAAGTACATGATTGCCCTAAACGGGACTTTTAAATAAATAAAATTGTCCTCACAGGGATAGAAATAGAAAGATAAGTCCACGGAGGGACCAAGTACATAAATAAGATGTCCACACAGGGACTTAATTGAAAATAAAAATTACAAAACAAAATAAATAAGGAATTTTTAATAATCCCTCTTCTTCTTCCACTTTATCAGGTTTGCCAAACCCTTAAGCAGACCACGGCAGCTCCTACGCTCCTCCTGTACTTGTTGCTCCACCTCGTGCAACCTTTGAAGGATTTCCTTGTCACACCCCAATATTTCCACGTATTAACGGTGGGCCCAGTGGGGAGTATCGTGACGTAGTTGATATCATGATAGTCAATTAATCACAGTTTAATGCATAGCGGAAGTCTAAAAGTAATTTATACAAACCGAATTGAAAGTATAATAAAATATTACACAACAGATTGTAAGTGGATCCACAGGCGGATCTAAAACATAAGAAATAGTTTTCAACAGATTTTAAGCATCAAAAGCTTGCAAGACTCTTTATTTGATACTAGGAGTAGCTAGCCAGCCCATTACGTGTAGTACCTACACTTAATCTTTTTGAAAAATAGGTTAGTTTACACTGGTAAATACAATTAACTGACTCTTTTGAAAACATTTATAAAATTAGTTTGGATGCACAAGGCATAAAATCTTTTATAACTTGGGACAATTATTTAAAATAATCTTGTATACAGATTTACATGTTTGTCGTCCGTTCAGGACTAGGTTAGAAGAGTCGGATTAGACTAATAGACACACCACAAGTATAGGCCCACAAGAGAGTGAGATACCGTTTATACATACGCAACTGTCAGGTGTATGCCTACACCCCGTCCTTAAGCCGTGGCCATTTCTAATGAATGAGCCGAGGATATCCAGGACATGGTCATTAACCCCCCAAAGGCATTGCATCAAACAAGACAGATTAAAACGGGTTATCTCAATGATTTAACCACTAACTGATTAAATATTCAATACCCGACCAAGCGGTAATAATTTACCGTATCCCAAGCCCGTTTAAGGGAAAATAAGTTAAAAGTATTTACCTAAGCTAAAATAAAAATTTTATTCTCAACCGTATAACAATCAGCAAGCACAAGTTGTAACATCTGTGTCTGAAATCATTGTGAACAGTTCAATTATCAATAAAACAATGTTATTTGATCCCAATGTTTGTTTGGTTATGTTTTACATTTTTCATGTTTTGACTTTTGTTCAATTTCAAACTCTATATCGCTTTCTGGAGAGTTATACGCAAAATGGTGCGTAAACGTAATCAGTTTAATGCGAAAAATACTCCGGAACATCAACATATACTTAACATAACTTAAATAACCTTTACATAACTTAGAAATAAGTTTTGAAGGCTTTGGTAAGGCAAAAACAAGTTAATTCGCCTACAGGGACTAAATTTGACAAACTGCGAAAGTATGATGATTCGTACTAGAACAGAGATTCTGGAACATGACCATAAGTTAAACATACCATTAATATCCTTTACATAGCTTAGAAATAGGCTTTGAGAGGTTCGGTGTGCTAAAATAAACTTTTGGGTCATTCAGGGACTAAAAGCGTCAAAAAGTGCACAAGTTTGCTCTTTCGCGCATAACTCACGTTCTGAATACATCCGGACATCCAAAAATTTATGTAAGCATTAAAATATTTTATTTTAGTGTTTGGCATAAGAAAAATCCATTCGTCACGCAATTTGGATCGTTTTTCGCGCTTATGCGCATTCCGTCGTAATTAAGCGAACATCGCGATCGTACGACCAACCGAACCAACATCCGGCATATGTTTGAGCATGTTTCATGTCCACAATGTTTAGGCATCATTTTAGGGCCTTAACGTTGGCTTAACGGGCCTTAAACGTGTCGGAAATGGCCTTAATGCATAACAGGGACCAAAACTGTCATTTTTGAAAGTTGGTTTCTGACCAGAAAGGCCAAGCGGCCCGCGTGGGTTTAGTGAGTCCCCTTACGCGGCCCGTGTCAGCTTCCCAGATCAGATAAGTTCAGTTTAACAGCTGTTTACAGCTGTTAATCACTCAAAACTCATCCACACTTGCCCTTTCCTGCTCATGAGGGGCCATTTTGAGTTACCATAAGGTTGCAACAAATGTAGGGTTGAGATCAAATCACGTTATTCGATAAACGATCCTAACAGTTGTCCATTTACTATAAATACCCAACCCATCACAACTTAAAACCCACAAAATCTGATCTAAAAGCTCTAAGTTGAAGCCATTACTTCATACCTGAGCAACTTGGATCAAGATAAGCTTTCGGGGACCCTTTGTAAGTGTTCCTTCGTTCTCTTTATTCGTTTAGCGTTAAAATTCAAAACTTTGTTTGACTTTCTGCGTTGACCAGTTTATGGTCAATGCGAAGTTCGTTTGAACTTCATAACGTGAGCGTAATCACGATGGTTATAGTCCCTAGTGACTATACCTACTGATTACCACGTTATATAGGCTCAATGACGAGTCGTAGTTTCGGCCAAAATGCGCATTTACGCGTATTTTGTAACCAAACTACTCTTAGGTGTCAAAACCGTTTGTTTTGATACCAAACCTGTTTTCTAAACTTAGATAAGCATGTTTTAACATGCTTAGCTCGTCACTTTTACTTTAGTGCTTAAATAGGGTCGTAAGGAAAGCGATCTAAACAATCGCTTATACTTTCGAACCCGACCCGTTTGGTCGATCATTAGGATCTGACCAAACACATTAGGTGACCATAGTATATAGGGAATAACCTTCCGAGGTTATACCTTATGGTCACGATGTTTAGTTAGTTGTATGATAGGTAGTATATATGCCTTAGGTAAATTACCAAAATACCTTTTTTACGCCAAAACTCATTTTAAGCATATGTAACATAACTTTTGGTATCTAAACTAATTTGGCAACAACATTAGACATGTTAAGGCATATATTACTTGTCATAGGACTAGTTAAGTGGTCCGAACGCGTTTCACGCGAACGACGCGTTAAAGTAGCTTAAGCTACCTAAACGGGTCGTAATGGGTCGTAAGCACTTAGGTTAGGTTTCATTTTAGTGTGTGGGCTTTGTTACACCATACTACACGAGTCTCCATACTTGTTTGGTTTACGAACCCTCATTCTATCCAATCCTCCGATTTAGGTCCGGTATATTAACATAGTTACCTATATTAGGTGCCTTCTAATATCCGTGATCTCTAGCATTGTTTGGTTGTTACTCAAGGACTACTAAGCAATCTCAAGTGAGTACATAGACCCCTCTTTTACTGTTTTCAAACTGTTTTGGGGTGAAACACATGTGCCTACTTGTTACTTTCGTGCCTTTCATGCTTTCATATCATATGATTGTTATGTTCATTAGTACATTATAGTACATGATTTCATTACATTTTATGCTATGTATGTCCATTATGTGCATACTTAGTACATCGTTTTACATTACATTTCATGCTATGTATGTCCATTGTGAGCATACTTAGTACATTGTTTTACTTTACATTTCTGCTATGTATGTTGACTGATAGCATGCTAGCACATTGATTTACATGTCGTTTCTGCTTCGTATGTTAACTTAGCATACTTAGTACATTGTTTTCATATAACATGTTCACATTTGCTATGACATTTGGTTTGCATAAACGGGACTTATATACATTCATTAACATTAGCTACGCCGCTCGGTAGTAAGTACTGGTACCATAGGACTTGACAAATCACATTCCTGACATCTCGGGTTTGTTTGGATGTAAGGAATGACTGAATCCGAAAACATTTCTTTTGATAACCTTGACTTAGGGTTATCCGACTGTCTCAAGGCTGGAATGCATGCGTTAACTTACCACATAAGTGTTTGTATCAATGTAACATGCATTACTTTGCAAAACATAACTTTTTGATATATTCAAAATACTTTGTTTTGTACATTCTTACATTTGGTTTATGTAACTACACATTACTTACCAGACATACATTTGCTACACATTACTTGACTACATCTGGACTATTAACATTTGATATGATTTATACAAGGACTTTTGAAAATCGGTTTAAACATAGACTTTATACATTGGTGGTTTGTTTATGTGACTTAAGTAACGAGATGTGAGTAATATGATACAAGCATGGTGGATACGCCGCTGGTACTTCCTATATATAAGTGGTTGTATTATATTACATATCATAGCGTTATTTAAATCATTCAATTTGGACTTATACATTTTACACAAGTAACACGAATTCTCACAAGACTTTGGTTTACAAACAATTTACTTTATACAACTCATTTTACTTGGTTATACATTTAACCATACATTATTCTTTTATTTATAGATATCATTTGATCTTATTGCTTTTTAAATGATTTACAAAACAAAACAATTTACAAGGTTCATGACTGACTTTTGCTAAACAACTTTTTTTCTAAACTTATAAGTCATGAATCCTATTTTCACAAAACCTATGTATCTCACAGGCATTTTTATGCTGACGTACCTATTTTCACATGTGTTTTCAGGAGCTGTTGCTTAGGATGATGATCGTGACACTAGGGCCGACCTGTGCCTTAGAGACATAAAATAAAGATAGAACTAGTTTAATTATGTTCTGAACTCTTTATTTCCTGTTTTGAGACAATGTAACACTCTAGTTTGAGAAATAAAACGTAACTTTAATTTCCATGGTTGTGAAACAATTAATTCTGTTATAACACTCCCCGACGTTTCCGCCTTGATTTGATGTTTTACGTGGTCGGGGTGTGACAGAAAAGTTGGTATCAGAGCCAATGGTTATAGGGAATTAGGTTATTAGTAATGCTTTGACCTAGACTATAACTTTCTAGGACCCCAACACAAGTTATCTTGTGTTTAGATCTTAAAACATGCACTTCACCTATCCTTAGGTGATAACCACAACGGGAACATCAAGTTCGAATCCGCTTTGAAAATTAATCATCTGTTCTTGGATAATTGATTACTAGGTTTTGAACCCTCTATTGTAAGGTTTTGAACCCTTCCAGTTTGCTTTTTTTTTTTGCCTTGTGTTTTCCAAATTTTCAAAATCTCGTCAAAGTTTTGGGTTCTAAATAGTGTGAACACGTGCAAACTGGAAGAGTGAATGCCTGTACCCTGGGTTTTCTGTCTAAGGCTAGAGTGTTCGTACAAATCCACATAATCGGACCAGTCACTCTTACCTGGGAACTCTTGGGGTGAGTGTTCACTTATAGGCGAGCATGTCTTCGCGATACATTATTTTTGACCCATTTACTTTGATTAGTCACTGTGTGTCGCTTGTTTGCTTTGTGATGCGGACGAATGACCACCATCTTTGCTTTTGTCAATTTTTGTATCATCTCATTCTCTTCATCCAATCATCTCACTCGTTTCCTTTCATGTTTTCCTCTTTTAGAATGCCTCCTCGACGCGAAAACCAGATAGCGACTGCCGAACTGGCAGAAATTATTGCGCAGCAAATGGCTGCTCAATTCCCAAACCTCTTTGCTCAATGGAACCAAGCCAACAACAACAACAATGCTCCATGCAATTTCAAGAATTTTAACTCGGCTAAACCTCTCAAGTTTAGTGGTTCTGAGGGAGCGACTGGGCTTCTTCAATGGTTCGAGAGCATTGAGAATACTTTCCGTCACATGCAGTGTCCTGACAATCGCAAGGTCGAGTTTTCTTCGAGTGTGTTTCAGAAGAGGGCTCTTACGTGGTGGAACGGGGTTTTGAGAGATCGTGGTGCAGAAGTTGCTCTAGCACAGACATGGGCTGAACTTAGGGCCCTTATGATGAGGGAGTTCTGTCCTCGTCATGAACAACGAGCTTTGGAGAGAGAGTTTGATGACTTGAAACAAGACAGTGGCGAGCACAGGGCGTATACTGATAGGTTTGAGGAGTTGAGTCTGCTTTGCCCAACAATGGTTACCCCACTCGACAAGGCTATCAAAAGGTACATCGACGGCCTACCTGACTCAGTGCAAGACATCATAACTGGTAGTAACCCTACCACACTCCGTCAGGCGATCGAGTTAGCAGCGACATTGACTGAGTCGCAGGTTCGAAAGGGAAAACTGCACAAAAAGGGTGACAAGGGTAAGAAGCAGGCGTCTGACAAAGAAGATAGCAAGAAAGGTCAAAACAAGAAGGGAAAGGATTCTGGTTCCTCAAGAGGGCCTAGGAAGCGAAAGGCTTCCCAAAACTATGCCGTTACTGCACAGGCTCAAGCTGCACCAAATCAGCCTGCGCAACCACCCGCCAAGAAGCCATATCTTGGCAATGCACCTTTGTGCAACAGGTGTAACGGACATCACCTACCACATCTCCAATGTCGTCATTGCACTAACTGTGGAAGAAATGGTCATCTTGCCGCTACTTGTCGCATTCCTGTTAACCAGAATCAGGCAGTTCAGAACCAAGCCCAACAAGTTGCTCAACCTCTTGCTCAGCAACAAGGTCAAGCTGCACGACCTCATTTTCCTCCTGGTTCGTGCTATAATTGTGGGGATCTGACCCACTACAGAAACCGGTGCCCAAGACTAGCTAACGCAAATCCAAATCAGAATCAGGCTCAGGCTCGAGTCGAGTCTTCAACATGAATGCACAAGAGGCACAAGCGGACAATGAAGTGGTGAACGGTACGCTCTTTATTAATAATCAGCCTGCATCTGTTCTTTTTGACTCGGGTGCCGATAAGAGTTTTGTGTCATTATTTTTTGAGCCATTGCTTCGCGTGTCTAGAACGAAACTAGGAAAACCCTTGACAATAGAAGTTGCTAGTGGTGAACCCATTGTTCTTGATTCTGTTCTTCGCAAGTGCCAGTTGAACCTTAACGACCATCTTTTTCCTATTGACCTCACGCCTATGCAACTTGGAAGCTTCGACGTTATTGTGGGTATGGATTGGTTAGCCAAGCATCGTGCAGAGGTAGTTTGTTTCGAGAAGATTGTTCGTGTGCCGCTTTCAACAGGAGAGATCCTACAGGTGCATGGTGAGAAACCTACCAGTGGTCTCAAACTCATGTCTTGTTTTAAAGCTCGGAAGTATCTGCGAAAGAACTATGTGGCCTTTTTGGCACATGTTGTAGTAGATAAGGGCAAAGGTAAATCTATTCAAGATATTCCTGTTGTTCGGGATTATTCTGAAGTATTCCCTGAAGAGTTACCTGGTCTACCTCCAGCACGCCAAGTCGAGTTCCGTATTGATCTCGTACCTGATGCAAACCCCATTGCCAAAGCTCCATATCGTCTTGCACCGTCTGAGATGCAAGAGTAGTCTAAGCAGCTTCAGGAGCTCTCTGACAAAGGATTTATCCGTCCTAGCTTTTCACCTTGGGGTGCTCCCGTTCTTTTTTTCAAAAAGAAGGATGGATCTTTTAGGATGTGTATCGATTATCGTGAGCTTAACAAGCTTACCATCAAGAATCGATATCCCCTACCTCGCATCGATGATCTCTTTGATCAGTTACAGGGCGCTTCTTATTTTTCGAAGATTGATCTGCGATCCGGATATCATCAACTTCGGGTGCATGAAGAAGACATTCCCAAGACAGCGTTCCGCACTCGTTATGGGCATTATGAGTTCACAGTCATGCCATTCGGTTTGACTAATGCTCCTGCTGTTTTCATGGACTTAATGAATAGGGTCTGCAAGCCTTATTTGGATCAGTTCGTCATTGTTTTTATTGATGACATTTTGATATACTCTAAGACGCGAGCTGATCATGAGCAACATCTTCGTCTTACTCTGGAACTCCTAAAGAAAGAGCAACTTTTCGCCAAATTCTCTAAGTGTAAATTCTGGCTTAAAGAAGTTCAATTCTTAGGACATATTGTCAAAGAACAAGGTATCCATGTAGATCCCTCCAAGATCAGTGCGATCAAGGATTGGGATACGCCTACTACTCCTACTGAAGTTCGTTCTTTTCTTGGTCTTGCGGGTTATTACCGCCGCTTCATTGAGAACTTCTCAAAGATTGCAGTTCCTCTAACTGCTCTAACTCAGAAGAACAAGCCCTTTGATTAGGGATTCAAGCAAGAGGAAGCGTTTCTGACTTTGAAACAAAACTTTGCGACGCGCCTATTCTGACTTTGCCTGAGGGCAATGATGATTTTGTCGTTTATTGCGATGCATCTAAATTGGGTCTTGGCTGTGTTTTGATGCAAAGAAACAAAGTCATAGCATATGCATCGAGGCAGTTGAAGGTGCATGAAAAGAACTACACCACTCATGATCTTGAGTTGGGTGCAGTTGTCTTCGCTCTCAAGATCTGGAGACACTATTTGTACGGTACAAAATGTGTGGTTTTCACGGACCACAAAAGTCTTCAGCATATCTTCAATCAGAAAGAACTCAACATGAGGCAACGACGTTGGGTGGAGCTTCTAAACGACCAGTATTGCGAAATTCGCTACCATCCAGGTAAGGCGAATGTCGTGGCCGATGCTTTGAGTCGCAAGGAACGTACTAAGCTTCATTGTGTTCGTGTTCAATCTGTTATTCAAGCTCGATCCGATATCCAAGCACGTATTTCTCAGGCTCAACAATCTTGTGTTTCACAAGGTTTGATGGATAAGGAATTTCCCTATCACATAACCCCTGATCTGGAACTGAAGGACAATGGATCGTACTACTTCATGGACCGTTTGTGGGTCCCAAGCCAAGATAACCTTCGCACCTTGCTTATGGATGAAGCCCATAAGTCTCATTATTCTGTTCATCCTGGTTCAGATAAGATGTATAAGGATCTTCGTATTCAGTATTGGTGGCCTGGTATGAAGAAATACATTGCCTTATATGTATCAAAATGCCTTACTTGTCTTAAGGTTAAGGCTGAACATCAGCATCCTTCTGGTTTATTGGTGCAACCAGAGATCCCAGTTTGGAAATGGGAAAACATTACTATGGATCTCATTACTAAATTTCCGCGCACAAAGAAAGGTCATGATGCCATCTGGGTAGTTGTTGATCGTCTTACTAAGTCCGCGCATTTCTTGCCAATCCGTGAGGATTTTTCTGCTGACAAGCTTGCTAAAATCTATGTGGATGAAATTATAGCTCGACATGGTGTTCCTTTGAACATCATTTCTGACAGAGATGCTCGCTTCACTTCTCATTTTTGGAGAACCATGCAATCTGCTATGGGGACCCAACTTAATCTGAGCACAGCTTATCATCCACAAACGGATGGTCACTCTGAAAGAACAATCCAGACTCTGGAGGATATGCTTAGAGCTTGTGTGATCGATTTTGGTGGTAGTTGGGATTCACATCTTCCGTTGATTGAATTCTCCTACAACAACAGTTATCACTCCAGCATCAACATGGCTCCTTTCGAGGCTCTCTATGGTCGAAAATGGCGTTCACCAGTCTGCTGGAATGAGATCAGCGAGGCTCAGCTTACTGGACCTGCCCTCATTTTAGAGACAACTGATAAGATTAAGAAAGTTCGTGATACCCTTCAGACAGCTAGAAGCCGTCAAAAGAGTTACACGGACCCAAAACGCAAGCCATTGGATTTTCAAGTCGGTGATCGTGTATTACTTAAGGTCTCACCTTGGAAAGGTGTGATCAGATTTGGAAAGAAAGGAAAACTTGCACCTAGATACATTGGACCATTCAAGATCGTCGAAAGAATCGGTAAGGTAGCCTACAGACTTGAGTTACCTCCTGAACTTGGAAATGTTCATCCAACCTTTCACGTATCCAATCTCAAGAGGTGTTTAGCTGATGAGAACCTCCATATACCACTTGACGAAATTCGTGTTGATAAAACACTGAAATTTGTTGAGAAACCTGTGGAAATCATGGAACGTGAAGTCAAGTGGCTCAAACGCAAGCGCATTCCATTGGTCAAAGTTCGCTGGGAATCTAAACGTGGACCTGAGTTTACTTGGGAACGCGAAGATCAAATGAAGGCGAAGTATCCGCATCTATTCCCACGAGTTTCCTCTAAATAAATTTCGGGACGGAATTTCCACAAGTAGGGGAGACTGTAACATCTGTGTCTGAAATCATTGTGAACAGTTCAATTATCAAAAAAAAATTTTATTTGATCCCAATGTTTGTTTGGTTATGTTTTACATTTTTCATGTTTTGACTTTTGTTCAATTTCAAACTCTATATCGCTTTCTGGAGAGTTATACGCAAACTGGTGCGTAAACGTAATCAGTTTAATGTGAAAAATACTCCAGAACATCAACATATACTTAACATACCTTAAATAACCTTTACATAACTTAGAAATAAGTTTTGAAGGCTTTGGTATGGCAAAAACAAGTTAATTCGCCTACAGGGACTAAATTTTACAAACTGCGAAAGTATGATGATTCGTACTAGAACAGGCATTCCGGAACATGACCATAAGTTAAACATACCATAAATATCCTTTACATAGCTTAGAAATAGGCTTTGAGGGGTTCGGTGTGCTAAAATAAACTTTTGGGTCATTTAGGGACTAAAAGCGTCAAAAAGTGCACAAGTTTGCTCTTTCGCGCATAACTCACGTTCTGAATACATCCGGACATCCAAAAATTTATGTAAGCTTTAAAATATTTTATTTTAGTGTTTGGCATAAGAAAAATCCATTCGTCACGCAATTTGGATCGTTTTTCGCGGTTATGCGCATTCCGTCGTAATTAAGCGAACATCACGATCGTACGACCAAACGAACCAACATCCGGCATATTTTTGAGCATGTTTCATGTCCACAATGTTTAGGCATAATTTTAGGGCCTTAACGTTGGCTTAACGGGCCTTAAACGTGTCGGAAATGGCCTTAATGCATAACAGGGACCAAAACTGTCATTTTTGAAAGTTGGTTTCGGACCAGAAAGGCCAGCCGGCCCGCGTGGTTTTAGTGAGTCCCCTTACGCGGCCGGTGTCAGCTTCCCAGATCAGATAAGATCAGTTTAACAGCTGTTTACAGCTGTTAATCACTCAAAACTCATCCACACTTGCCCTTTCCTGCTCATGAGGGGCCATTTTGAGTTACCATAAGGTTGCAACAAATGTAGGGTTGAGATCAAATCACGTTATTCGATAAACGATCCTAACGGTTGTCCATTTATTATAAATACCCAATCCATCACAACTCAAAACCCACAAAATCTGATCTAAAAGCTCTAAGTTGAAGCCATTACTTCATACCTGAGCTACTTGGATCAAGATAAGCTTTCGGGGACCCTTTGTAAGTGTTCCTTCATTCTCTTTATTCGTTTAGCGTTAAAAGTCAAAACTTTGTTTGACTTTCTGCGTTGACCAGTTTATGGTCAATGCGAAGTTCGTTTGAACTTCATAACGTGAGCGTAATCACGATGGTTATAGTCCCTAGTGACTATACCTACTGATTACCACGTTATATAGGCTCAGTGACGAGTCGTAGTTTCGGCCAAAATGCGCATTTACGCGTATTTTGTAACCAAACTACTCTTAGGTATCAAAACCGTTTGTTTTGATACCAAACCTATTTTCTAAACTTAGTTAAGCATGTTTTAACATGCTTAGCTCGTCACTTTTAGTTTAGTGCTTAAATAGGGTCGTAAAGTAAGCGATCTAAACAATCGCTTATACTTTCGAACCCGACCCGTTTGGTCGATCATTAGGATCCGACCAAACACATTAGGTGACCATAGTATATAGGGAATAACCTTCCGAGGTTATACCTTATGGTCACGATGTTTAGTTAGTTGTATGATAGGTAGTATATATGCCTTAGGTAAATTACCAAAATACCCTTTTTACGCCAAAACTCATTTTAAGCATATGTAACATAACTTTTGGTATCTAAACTGATTTGGCAACAATATTAGACATGTTAAGGCATATATTACTTTTCATAGGACTAGTTAAGCGGTCCGAATGCGTTTCACGCGAACGGCGCGTTAAAGTAGCTTAAGCTACCTAAACGGATCGTAAGCGCTTAGGTTAGGTTTCATTTTAGTATGTGGGCTTTGTTACACCATATTACACGAGTCTCCATACTTGTTTGGTTTACGAACCCTCATTCTATCCAATCCTCCGATTTAGGTCCGGTATATTAACATAGTTACCTATATTAGGTGTCGTTTGATATCCGTGATCTCTAGCATTGTTTGGTTGTTACTCAAGGACTACTAAGCAATCTCAAGTGAGTACATAGACCCCTCTTTTACTGTTTTCAAACTGTTTTGGGGTGAAACACATGTGCCTACTTGTTACTTTCGTGCCTTTCATGCTTTCATATCGTATGCTTGTTATGTTCATTAGTACATTATAGTACATGATTTCATTACATTTTATGCTATGTATGTCCATTATGTGCATACTTAGTACATCGTTTTACATTACATTTCATGCTATGTATGTCCATTGTGAGCATACTTAGTACATTGTTTTACTTTACATTTCTGCTATGTATGTTGACTGATAGCATGCTAGCACATTGATTTACATGACTTTTCTGCTTCGTATGTTAACTTAGCATACTTAGTACATTGTTTTCATATAACATGTTCACATTTGCTATGACATTTGGTTTGCACAAACGGGACTTATATACGTTCATTAACATTAGCTACGCCGCTCGGTAGTAAGTACTAGTACCATAGGACTTGACAAATCGCATTCCTGACATCTCGGGTTTCTTTGGATGTAAGGAATGACTGAATCCGAAAACATTTCTTTTGATAACCTTGACTTGGGGTTATCCGACTGTCTCAAGGCTTGAATGTATGCGTTAACTTACCACATAAGTGTTTGTATCAATGTAACATGCATTACTTTGCAAAACATAATTTTTTGATATATTCAAAATACTTTGTTTTGTACATTCTTACATTTGGTTTATGTAACTACACATTACTTACCCGACATACATTTGCTACACATTACTTGACTACATTTGGACTATTAACATTTGATATGATTTATACAAGGACTTTTGACAATCGGTTTAAACATAGACTTTATACATTGGTGGTTTGTTTAAGTGACTTAAGTAACGAGATGTGAGTAATATGATACAAGCATGGTGGATACGCCACTGGTACTTCCTATATATAAGTGGTTGTATTATATTAAATATCATAGCATTATTTAAATCATTCAATTTGGACTTATACATTTTACACAATTAACACGAATTCTCACAAGACTTTGGTTTTCAAACAATATTCTGTTAACCATACATTATTCTTTTATTTATACATATCATTTGATCTTATTGCTTTTTAAATGATTTACAAAACAAAACAATTTACAAGGTTCATGACTGAATTTTGCTAAACAACTTTTTTTCTAAACTTATAAGTCATGAATCCTATTTTCACAAAACCTATGTATCTCACAGACATTTTTATGCTGACGTACCTATTTTCACATGTGTTTTTAGGAGCTGTTGCTTAGGATGATGATCGTGACACTAGGGCGGACCTGTGCCTTAGAGACATAAAATAAAGATAGAACTAGTTTAATTATGTTCTGAACTCTTTATTTCCTATTTTGAGACAATGTAACACTCTAGTTTGATAAATAAAACGTAACTTTAATTCCCATGGTTGTGAAACAATTAATTCTGTTACAACACTCCCCGACGTTTCCGCCACGATTTGATGTTTTACGTGGTCGGGGTGTGACACAAGTAGCTTTTACTGGGCTCCTAATCTGGAAAGAAGGTTTTTAATAACCTATTAGATTCCTAATGGGTCTTACTTAAGTTTAAACTTAGACCAGTTAGTTTTAAAGAAAAGTTTATGGTTCAAAACGCAAGATTAAGCGAAGACCGGATTAAAATGTGATTTAGACCCGACAAGTATGAAGACTTGTATAAAATGGTTAAACTAAACACATTCTGAATTTTGAAGTGAAAGTGATAAGGTTTGACCCGTTTCTGTTAATTTATTCAAACTAGTTACATAAACCGTACCGAACGCGAATATGCATAACGGGTAACCAAATGAGTCATGTACAGGTTCCATAAGTTAATATGCTTTAAATATGTTATGATATCAGTAGGATACCTTCCATTATTCCCAAAACGAATTTAAAACTAATTTAAGCCCCGTAAGGGTATTTTGGTCATTTTAAAGTTTATAAAAGAGGTTAAATAGCAATCTGAGATTCTGGTCTAAAATAATCAGTAAAAATATTTAGTTTAACAAGTTACATCAGTAAGATATCATACATATGTGAAATTTATCATTTATGGGCAAACTATGCACCGTAGGGGCATTTTGGTCATTTCACATATGCCATAAGGGTCAAATTTGGAAATCTGAGTTCAAGACTTTTACGTACTGTTAAAGTGTAAAAATTTTCTTATAACATCAGTAGGTAAGAAGTCTTTGGCGTCAAATATGGTTTTAAACCATACTATACGCATAATAAGCGTAAAAGTCGGTATTTGACGATATTTTGCATATTTATAAAATTTTGAAGTTTTGATCAGTCTCTAAAGCTTAAAATATTTTATTTAACCTATGAACTCAGTAGTAAAAGGTTTGGTATCAAAATGTTATGTAAAACTCATTTTTATCCAAGAAAAGGGCAATTTCGTCAATACCGAATTTACACTAGAACTCTATAATATAATCAGTATAAAATTTGACAAAATTTTCTAAAAATCCCTAAATATTATATTACATCAGTGGGTAAAAAGTTTGGTGTCAAAATTTGGGTTTAAATATGATTTATGCCAAATATGCAATTTAATTAACAAAAAGCTTTTGTTTTACGATATTGTGCATAACTCTTATTTTAGAGCAGAAACGGATGTCAAATTTTTAGGACATGCTAATATATTAGAAATAAAGGTTTTTGTCCTCTCACATTTCCAAAAATCTCGTTTTAATGATAAAAGGGCATAATGGTCAACTTTTAAGCATTTAACGGAAACATGCAAATGATTCAGATTTCAAAGGAACCATATAGTATAATCTCAGAGGGTTATACTAACATGTAATATGGTCCTAAAGGAACCCTAAGGCATATCTAAACTAAGCTAAATCGGGTCAGAACTGAAAGTCAAAGCAAAAGTCTACTTTTGCGACTTTCGGTTGCGAACCTTGCCTAAACTCAGAATTGTCGGGTTGAACATGCCTAAACATGTTCTTATATTATTTACCAAGTTATTTAAGTATTAAAACATGTTCCATAACCTCTGCATTATCAGTTATGAATTATTTTGTAAAAACTGACCCGTTTGACTTTTTGTTTATAACTTTGACCCGACAATTGACTGAGATAACGTGGTAAATTGAAGGTGCCCTTTTAAGGGTTTAACACCTACATAATTACCAACACATAGCCATTTTCAATTCGAATAATCGCTGGACCGTTTGTGATTAATCACGAAGTGAAAGCGTAATTACGCTAACTTTGACTTTCGGTCATTATACTAATAAAACTTTAACTAAGGAAGCTAAGAACACTTACTAGAGTCCTTAGCACGAATTTAGAACTTGAGAAAGCTTCCTTTAGCTCCAGGAGGCTTCAAAGAGTGAGCTTGAGTGAAATTCTTTCAAGTGTGCAAGAACAAGTGCAACAAAGAGGGTATATATAGGACTTTGGGAGCTCTAAGATCATTCCATTTGTACCTAGGAGGTAATTCAGATGATCCCAAGTGTCCCTAGGGTAGTAAAAACTAGTGGCACAGTCCCTGGTATAAAAAACAAGCATGCAATGGTGGTGTAAGAGCTGCAACATGCAGCTGTCCATTTCTTCTTTTACTGGCACTCTTACGCGGCCAGTGTAAGAATTGGAGTCGGCCTACGCGACCCGCGACAATGGTCTGATCCGGTAAAAAGTTTCCAAACTTTGCATTTTCAGTCCCTGGTCTAGTTTAAGTTTAAATAACTTTCTTTTATTGCACTTATGACCCCCATAGTTAACTTTTAAGAGTCTTGGGTCATATATTAACTCCGTTAAGCTCCCGGTTAGCTATGAGATCACCCGAAAAGTCTTTTTTTCATCGAAACTCCATGAAATTACTATCCAATATTCTTGAGAGCAAAATATACAAATATTACAATGTTTTCAGGATCGTTAAAAGGTCACTCAGAGGTAACATTTAACATGTTGACACTTTTAACCCCTATGCTTCGTAAAATCCTTAAGTTAAGCACAAACGACTTTCTATGTCAGACAATTTATTCATTAAAGAATAGGAACATCGTGTGAGGTCAATCAGAGGCACAAGATTGGCATGTTGACACTTTGGATCCTTTTACTGTCACACCCCTTTCTGCGGCGGAAGCACGAGGTGTGATCATGAAAGGTTCTCATTGCATACGAATAGTAAACATACTACATGTTCAAAAATATCTTCAAATATTACATTACTGAAAACATATGTTAAGTGTTTACAACACGAGATATCATATTGTCTTAAAAGTCACAACTTTATTTAAAGATAGACAAAGCGACATCCACGAGCATGAGTAAGACCACGCGCACATCCATCCTAGTTACCTGAAATACATGTGAGTTTTGGAAAAACGTCAACATAAAGTTGGTGTAAATTCATGCAGTTTTGTATTTCATGTTTGTATACTTTGTATGAAAACATAGTTTGTGAGTAAATCAAGTTTTCATATGTAAATCCAGTTTTATGTGTACACCACGTACATATGTATAATTCAATTTCTTCTTGAGTACCTCACGTACTTCAGGTATAATTCAATCTCTTCTTGAGTACCCCACGTACTCAAGTGTTCATCAATTTTAGTATGGTATGAATTTCATGTAATTAAAATATTCCTGTAAATATCAGGATTGTTAATGGGTTGCAAAGCCATTAACATGTGACACGTCATAGGAAGCCACCAAACCTAAGTCATTTAATTGGTATATTCTGAGACACAAAAGCACTCCTCGATTCTCGCCCCGACCAGGAGTGTGGCTGCCAGGCACCCGTTAGATCTAACCTTTTGTTCTGCGGTCTAGGTATATTGTTGATTAATGGTGCTTCTGTACCCTATTCGTGACACTATTTCTCATAACGCCTCCTACTTGGTTCTCGTTCTCACCAAGCGCGTTTCTTGTTATCATTTCTCATAGCGCCTTATACTTGGTTCTCGTCTCACCAAATGCGCTTCTCATATTCATATATTTCGTCACACTTGGTTCTCGTTCTCACCAAGTGTACTTCTTGTATTTATATCATACCATTTATAAATATTGTACTTTTGTACATGTATTTCACCCCCGAAGTTATAAAAACTGAAAACAGTTAAAGAGAAAAGGGGGAGCATGAACTCACAACTTTGGGTTCCTAGCGTCGTAAACTCCACCGGATTTGCTTAATTAACGTCGTAACCTATACGCGTTTTCTTAATGTTAGTCACTAGACTTGCGTCGCACAAGTACAGTCACTCTCCTTTGTATATATTCTTGTGTTAAAAATATTCTATATTTTTAACTACGTATCTTACTTATATTATTTTTTTCCAAAAATAAATATAATTCTTTTATGTTTTGCACTTTGCACCCGAATTATGTATCTTGTATTTTGTATGTGTATTTTTATATTTCTACTCCTCATGAGTAATTAGTGTATTTTTAAGTCTTAATACACTAATACGTATAACACATACTATAAACACTTAGCACAAAGGTTGGTGATAAAATAATATATATTTTTCTCTCAAAAATATATATACATAATATCCGTTTTATTTTTGAAGAAATCACCATTTCTTGTCACCAAAAATCAGGGAAACCTTGGTAATACTTTTAAATACATTTTTAGGGAATAAGTTTCTCAAAAACTTATATTTTTCTAAGTGTCGAAATTTATAAAAATTTTGACAGAGTTTCCCCTAAAAATGGAGGTTTCCAACGTTTCCAAAACGTGTGTTTATTTTCTTTTAAATCATCATCAATCATCAATAATCAGCAACAACAATTTTCATCAATAATCACTACTTTTCCCCACTTCATGAACTTGGATATTTACCAAGATGTGTAGTAACTTACTAGCACATTTAGTAAGTCTTGTTATCTTTAAAAATAAGTTTAATTTCTTAAAAAAAAAACTTTATTTTTAAAGAATATGAAGTTTTACAACTTCTAGTCGGTTTTTACGCAAATTATTTCTTCGTTAAAACTTTTGTTACACAAGTGTCCACACACTTGTTTGTTCACAAAAACCACTTTTGTTTGTGTAAGATCCGGTTTAGAACATGTGATTTCTTTTGATGCTTGGTCTTTTGAAAATACCACTTGTAGATACATAGATCCACTAGTTTTAAACACTATTTCACAAGTTAAATTGCTTTTACACAACAAAAATGCTTTTACACAAGTCCATGTCTCATGTGTGGTAGAGTTTCACCCTTTAACCCTTGTGTTAACTAAAAACGAGCTTATGTTAAGATCCATGATCTTACAAAGTCGGGTTAAACGATGATCCGAGCTACCACATCATAGATCGGGTCTCAAAAATCACAAATTCCAAGTACTACAACCTTTACACAAGTTACAAGCTATTAACCACCATTTTAGTGTTTTTACTAGACTTTTATGCTTCAAAAAGTATGTTATCGTTATTTAACCGACGAAACTCCTTTTACCTACTTTAGATACGTTCAAACAAGAGTTTTAAACATTATACCTCTAGCTCGGGGCTAGGGAAGAATCTTGATGAAAAACGCGTGGATAAAAGCTAACGAGAGAGGTCCTTCGTGTTCCGTTTGCTCCAAACCTCCTAATATGTAACCCCTAATACTTGTATCACCTTGAAATTGCAAGATCGAAACTCGAAAGTATGATGGTGGGAGGAGTGGGGTTCGGCCGAAAGTGATCAAGAGGGAAAGAGAGAGGAGTTGGAGTGGTGATTATGTGAAGTGATAAGGTTCATGTGATTAAGTGCTTATTTATAGGCAATTTTAGATGTTATTAACCCATGGTCACAATGTCCCCTAGATATTCAACACACTATCATATAATAATCCACTTAGTACTTGTGTGTTCCCCTAGTTTGGGGCCGGTTAGAGAATGGGGGGGGGGGGTATCTAGTCGGGTGGTAATTGTTAGTTACTAATCTAGTTAGGGGAATAATGAAATAATTAGTGGTTTATGTATGTTGAGTAATATATAGTGTGTTAGGGTGTTCGGGGACCCTAACTAGCTTAGAAAAATAAAAACAATGCTTCTAACATTATTTTGGTGTTCCGGGTAATATCCGGTTGTTCGGTTATATACCGATTCGTTAAAGTGCTAAATTACACTTTTTAGTGTCGTTTAGGTACCTTTCTTGTACCCTTTCAATTCCCAACACTTAGGGAAATATTCTGGATAATAAAACGACATTTCTGCATAATATTTATATGTCTAAATGCTGAATTCTTGCTGATTTGTATAAATTCTGCACTTAAAGTGCGTTTCGGGTGCTTTTTAGTGCTTATTTTTGCTTTCGTATTGCATATATATTAAACCCTTGTATGTACTCTTGGGTTTTAATGCATTCTTGCTGTCGGACCTACACCTAGGCTCCAATTTTTATTGTCTGGCTGCCTTCTACAGTTCCGTTGACACATAGTGTCTTACCGGTGAGTTTACTATTATTCTGACGCAACGCTCATGTTTATGCATAAAGCAATATTTTGTAGTATACAACGTGCATGAATTCACTTGTTTATTACGTGTTCAGCCATTGCTGACAATTAAGGGCATAATTGCAGTCATTAAGCAATAATTAAAGTGTACGGAAATTACCGGTTTGTGCCAGTTGTCACAGTCTCCCCCCGTTAAAAGAATTTCGTCCCGAAATTCAGACTGAACTAACTCTCGCTGGAGTCTTCTTGAATGGGTGGGGATACTTTTTCTTGAACTGGTCTTCACGTTCCCATGTGTACTCGGGTCCGTGCTTAGAGCTCCAACGTACTTTGACAAGTTTCACACTGCTCCTCCTGATCTTGTTGACTTTCCAGTCGGTAACCTCAATGGGTTGCTCTGTAAATCGGAGGGCTTCTTCAATATGCACTTCATCCATCGGGATGATCATGTTTTCTTGTGTTGGACTCTTCTTCAGGTTGGATACATGAAACGTATCATGTACTCCATTAAGTTCTTCCGGTAACTCCAACTTGTATGCCACGGTACCAATTCTCTTCAATATTCTGAATGGTCCGATATATCGTGGGTTCAACTTTCCACGCTTTCCAAATCTGACTACGCCCTTCCATGGTGAGACTTTTAACAACACCTTGTCTCCCACCTTGAAATCTACCGATTTTCTATTTGGATCCGCGTAGCTCTTTTGTCGCTCTCGAGCCGCCTTAATGCGCTCTCGGATCTGCGCAATCTTGTCGGTTGTCTCTTGTACAAGTTCCGGACCAACCATACGTTTATCTCCGGCATCTGCCCAACATAAGGGCGATCGGCATTTGCGGCCATACAGAGCTTCGAACGGCGCGGCTTTTATGCTCGTATGATAGCTGTTATTGTAGGAAAACTCAACTAAAGGTAGATGAGTATCCCAGCTGCCGCCTAGGTCCATGACACATGCGCGAAGCATATCTTCTAACGTTTGTATTGTCCGTTCGCTCTGGCCGTCTGTTTGCGGATGGAATGCCGTGCTCAGATCTAACTGAGATCCAAAGGCTTCCTGAAATGATTGCCAGATTCTTGAGACAAAGCGTCCATCTCTGTCTGAAATGATTGAGATTGGCACTCCATGACGTGCCACAATTTCTCTTAAGTATATTTCAGCAAGCTTTCCAGTGCTGTCTTTTTCTCGGATCAGTAGGAAGTGCGCAGACTTCGTCAATAGATCAACTATTACCCATATCATATCGTGCCCTCTCGGGGTCCTGGGTAATTTCGTTATGAAGTCCATCGAGATTTGTTCCCACTTCCACACGGGAATCTCTGGTTGTTGTAGTAGGCCGGACGGTTTCTGATATTCGGCCTTAACCTTCGCACAGGTTAGGCATTTTCCAACATAAACAGCAACGTCGCTTTTGAGTCTCGGCCACCAATAGTATTCTTTCAAATCTTGATACATTTTGTCCGATCCTGGGTGGATCGAATATCTCGATTTGTGGGCTTCATTAAGGATGACTTCTCGTATGCCACCATAGAGTGGAACCCAAATACGCTTCTTAAAGTATAAGGCTCCCTCTTCGTTTGGCACCATGTATTTCAGCATACCCCGTAGGTATTCAGCTTTACGATTCTCTTCTTTAAGAGCTTCTTGTTGTGCATCTCGAATGCGTGCAGTGAGGTTCGTTTGAATCGTCATTTCCAATGCTCGAACCCTTAGGGTCTTAACCCTTTCTTTTCGGCTCAACGCGTCTGCTACAACGTTTGCCTTTCCAGGATGGTACTTAATCTCACAGTCATAATCATTCAGCAGCTCGACCCAACGTCGCTGGCGCATATTCAATTCCTTCTGATCAAATATGAGTTGTAAGCTTTTGTGATCTGTGAAGATTGTACATCGAGTACCATATAAATAATGTCGCCAAAACTTTAAGGCGAATACCACTGCACCCAGCTCCAGGTCGTGAGTGGTATAATTTCTCTCGTGAACCTTCAGTTGTCTTGAAGCATAAGCGATGACTTTTTGGCGTTGCATGAGCACGCAACCCAAGCCTTGTCGTGAGGCGTCACAGTATACCACGAAGTCTTCAGTGCCTTCGGGTAACGACAGTATCGGTGCATCGCAGAGCTTGTTCTTAAGTAGCTGAAAGGCTTCTTCTTGTTTGTGACCCCAGTCGTATTTCTTGTCTTTCTGAGTAAGGGTCGTTAGCGGTTGAGCTATCTTCGAGAAATTCTCAATGAATCGCCGGTAGTAGCCCGCTAAGCCCAAAAATTGACGAACTTCAAATGGGGTCTTGGGAGCTTCCCAATTCTTTATTGCTTCAATCTTGGATGGGTCTACATGAATGCCCTTCTCATTCACCACGTGACCAAGAAATTGTACTTCACGAATCCAGAATTCGCATTTTGAGAACTTTGCATAAAGTTTCTCTTTCTTCAGTAGCTCCAAGATGGTTCTGAGATGTTGCTCGTGTTCTTCTTTCGTTCGCGAGTAAATCAGGATATCATCGATAAATACAATCACGAATTTATCGAGATATGGTTTGCATACGCGGTTATAAAGACCGCTGGTGCATTCGTCAGCCCAAACGGCATTACCAGAAATTCGTAGTGCCCATAGCGCGTTCTGAATGCAGTCTTTGGCACGCTTTCATCTTGGATTCTCAGCTGATGGTATCCAGATCGAAGGTCGATCTTGGAATAGTAGCTTGATCCTTGCAGTTGATCAAACAAGTCATCAATCCTCGGTAGCGGATACCGATTCTTGATTGTGAGCTTGTTCAGTTCCCTGTAATCGATACACGTCCGCAATGATCGATCCTTCTTCTTCACGAACAATACTGGAGCTCCCCAGGGTGAGAGGCTTGGCCTTATGAATCCTTTATCCAACAACTCCTGAAGTTGTGTAGATAATTCTTGCATTTCGGATGGTGCAAGTCGATAGGGTGCCTTGGCTACAGGAGCAGCTCCTGGGACCAAGTCTATACGGAATTCGACTTGTCGTTGCGGAGGTAATCCTGGCAGATCTTCGGGAAAAACATCAGGAAATTCATTCACCACAGGAATGTCTTCGAGTTTTGGCTCCACAGCCTTCTTGTCTATAACGTGTGCTAGGAAGGCGACACATCCCTTCCTCAAGCACTTCCGTGCCTTCATACAGCTGATGATTCGAAGAGGCGCGTCTCATTTTTCTCCATGCACGATGAGAGTTTCATCATTCGCTAGAGGGATGCGAATGATTTTCTCATGACAGATAACTTCAGCTCTGTTTTTGGACAACCAGTCCATTCCGACCACTACATCGAAGCTACCCAATTGAATAGGTAAGAGGTCGATGTTAAATTTCGTTTGCCAAGTTCCAGTGTGCAGCCTCTAACAATTTCGCCCGATTCAACAAGTTTACCATTGGCTAGTTCTATGGAATAAGGAATTTCTAATCTACTAGATTCTATTCCAAGTATGCGTTTAAATTCCACAGACATGAAACTATAATCGGTGCCAGTGTCGAATAATATGGATGCAATGTGATTGTTAATGAGGAACGTACCGTTGACCACATTAGGGTCCTTGCGTGCGTCCCTTGCTCTAATTACAAATGCTCGGGTCTGAGCATTGTTTCCCCTTGGGCAATTTTTCTTGAAATGATCCATGCCTCCACAACCAAAGCATCCTTGGCTTTGCCCAGATCCACGGCTATTCCGGTTACCATTGCCATTCTCATTCCCATTCCTTCCGTTTCCCCAACAGTTTTCTGCTTGGTGACCCAATCTACCACATTTGTCGCACCTTGGAATGCGACAAGCTCCTTTATGATGAAACTTACATTTTTGGCATTCAGGCATGGAGCCTTGGTATGCCTTGGTTGAAAGGGTCTTCGCCTCCTGAGACGGGTTAGCGTCACGCTTTTTGTTGAAACCTTCGTTGTTGCGAGTCGCTCGATTCAGATTCGAACGCTTTCTCTTTTTGTCACCGGACAACTCATCATGTGTCTCGGTCTTCTTTGTTGGGTTCAACGATAACTTCTTCTTATGAACACAATCTTTGGTCAGGCTGACAGCCAGAGTTACAGCCTCAGTGATTGTTTGTGGTTTGGCTGACGTCACCATGCCACGAAACTCTGAGGCCAGTCCCCAAATGTAGCGTTCGACACGCTTGAATTCGGGAGTCACCATGTAGGGAAGCACTCTGGACAGATCGTGGAATATTCGAGTATAACTATCAATATGAGCACCTTCCATAGTCAAGTGCCAGAACTCCGTTTCCAGTCTTTGGAGTTCAGCACGAGAGCAATACTTCTCTCTCATCCTTTCCTTTAGTTCCTCCCAGGTTAGACCATACGCGGCATTATTGAGCAAGGTTTGGGCTTGCAAATTCCACCAAGTCAGAGCTTCATCGACAAACAACCCGGTAGCAAAGGTGACTTGTTGATCCGCGGTACACTTGCTCATGCGAAAAGTAGCTTCAGTCTTCTCCGTCCAGCGCACAAATGCTACTGCACCTCCTGTGCCATCATAGTTCATCGGCTTGCAGTCGAGGAACTGCTTAAATGTGCAGCTTCGAACTGCGCTGTTTCCAGATGAATCTCCATTCCCATTATGTCTAGCGTTGCTTGGTCTTTCACTGTCTTGAGTACGGTTTGCCTCGTACTGGGCGATAGCAGCGGAGACCCTTTCTTCCAGTAGAGCCTCCAGCTCTTCGGCAATTCTTGGCAGTGGGGGAGGAGGAGGTTGGTCACGAGCGTTCACAGCTTTCCTAGGTGTCATGTTCTGACAGAACATAACACAGCAGGGTTAGGTATTTGTTTGATATCGTCACACTAGACAGTAGTATCATATATTCACAGGTATATATACCACATAAGTGACATCAAACAGTTATTACTCTAGCAGAGTACTTAGTAGGCTTGCACTGAGGGAATCTACACGTGACAAGACTTGCTGTGGTTTCTGTGCACTGAATTCCATAATTATGTATGCATCCATAATTACGTAACTCCTTGCACAGTCCGCACAGTTCGTTTCATCCTCGTATTTCTTCCTTCAGATAGGCCATCGCTTTCGGATAAAGTCACGTATACTTGTGACATTCTACTTCTAGTACATGCTAATTATCACACATAATTGCAAGTAAGTTCTAGTCAACGACAAGTGCTACTCAAGTGCACTTTAAGTCTCGTAGTGTCTTTTCTAGACTCATGTAGACAGTTTCAGGCAGTGGATGTGGCGGGACGTTTTATGCAATGAAAACTCTTTGAAAATTGTTTTCGTGAAAGGATCCTAGAGATTGTAGACTAGACTCGAGAAGGAATCCTGGTTCACTACAATCGCAGCTCTGATACCAATCTGTCACACCCCTTTCTGCGGCGGAAGCACGAGATGTGATCATGAAAGGTTCTCATTGCATACGAAGAGTAAACATACTACATGTTAAAAAATATCTTCAAATATTACATTACTGAAAACATATGTTAAGTGTTTACAACACGAGATATCATATTGTCTTAAAAGTCACAACTTTATTTAAAGATAGACAAAGCGACATCCACGAGCATGAGTAAGACCACGCGCACATCCATCCTAGTTACCTGAAATGCATGTGAGTTTTGGAAAAACGTCAACATAAAGTTGGTGTGAATTCATGCAGTTTTGTATTTCATGTTTGTATACTTTGTATGAAAACATAGTTTGTGAGTAAATCAAGTTTTCATATGTAAATCCAGTTTTATGTGTACACCACGTACATATGTATAATTCAATTTCTTCTTGAGTACCTCACGTACTTCAGGTATAATTCAATCTCTTCTTGAGTACCCCACGTACTCAAGTGTTCATCAATTTTAGTATGGTATGAATTTCATGTAATTAAAATATTCCTGTAAATATCAGGATTGTTAATGGGTTGCAAAGCCATTAACATGTGACACGTCATAGGAAGCCACCAAACCTAAGGCATTTAATTGGTATATTCTGAGACACAAAAGCACTCCTCGATTCTCGCCCCGACCAGGAGTGTGGCTGCCAGGCACCCGTTAGATCTAACCTTTTGTTCTGCGGTCTAGGTATATTGTTGATTAATGGTGCTTCTGTACCCTATTCGTGACACTATTTCTCATAACGCCTCCTACTTGGTTCTCGTTCTCACCAAGCGCGTTTCTTGTTATCATTTCTCATAGCGCCTTATACTTGGTTCTCGTCTCACCAAATGCGCTTCTCATATTCATATATTTCGTCACACTTGGTTCTCGTTCTCACCAAGTGTACTTCTTGTATTTATATCATACCATTTATAAATATTGTACTTTTGTACATGTATTTCACCCCCGAAGTTATAAAAACTGAAAACAGTTAAAGAGAAAAGGGGGAGCATGAACTCACACCTTTGCGTTCCTAGCGTCGTAAACTCCACCGGATTTGCTTAATTAACGTCGTAACCTATACGCGTTTTCTTAATGTTAGTCACTAGACTTGCGTCGCACAAGTACAGTCACTCTCCTTTGTATATATTCTTGTGTTAAAAATATTCTATATTTTTAACTACGTATCTTACTTATATTATTTTTTTCCAAAAATAAATATAAGTCTTTTATGTTTTGCACTTTGCACCCGAATTATGTATCTTGTATTTTGTATGTGTATTTTTATATTTCTACTCCTCATGAGTAATTAGTGTATTTTTAAGTCTTAATACACTAATACGTATAACACATACTATAAACACTTAGCACAAAGGTTGGTGATAAAATAATATATATTTTTCTCTCAAAAATATATATACAAAATATCCGTTTTATTTTTGAAGAAATCACCATTTCTTGTCACCAAAAATCAGGGAAACCTTGGTAATACTTTTAAATACATTTTTAGGGAATAAGTTTCTCAAAAACTTATATTTTTCTAAGTGTCGAAATTTATAAAAATTTTGACAGGGTTTCCCCTAAAAATGGAGGTTTCCCACGTTTCCAAAACGTGTGTTTATTTTCTTTTAAATCATCATCAATCATCAATAATCAGCAACAACAATTTTCATCAATAATCACTACTTTTCCCCACTTCATGAACTTGGATATTTACCAAGATGTGTAGTAACTTACTAGCACATTTAGTAAGTCTTGTTATCTTTAAAAATAAGTTTAATTTCTTAAAAAAAACTTTATTTTTAAAGAATATGAAGTTTTACAACTTCTAGTCGGTTTTTACGCAAATTATTTCTTCGTTAAAACTTTTGTTACACAAGTGTCCACACACTTGTTTGTTCACAAAAACCACTTTTGTTTGTGTAAGATCCGGTTTAGAACATGTGATTTCTTTTGATGCTTGGTCTTTTGAAAATACCACTTGTAGATACATAGATCCACTAGTTTTAAACACTATTTCACAAGTTAAATTGCTTTTACACAACAAAAATGCTTTTACACAAGTCCATGTCTCATGTGTGGTAGAGTTTCACCCTTTAACCCTTGTGTTAACTAAAAACGAGCTTATGTTAAGATCCATGATCTTACAAAGTCGGGTTAAACGATGATCCGAGCTACCACATCATAGATCGGGTCTCAAAAATCACAAATTCCAAGTACTACAACCTTTACACAAGTTACAAGCTATTAACCACCATTTTAGTGTTTTTACTAGACTTTTATGCTTCAAAAAGTATGTTATCGTTATTTAACCGACGAAACTCCTTTTACCTACTTTAGATACGTTCAAACAAGAGTTTTAAACATTATACCTCTAGCTCGGGGCTAGGGAAGAATCTTGATGAAAAACGCGTGGATAAAAGCTAACGAGAGAGGTCCTTCGTGTTCCGTTTGCTCCAAACCTCCTAATATGTAACCCCTAATACTTGTATCACCTTGAAATTGCAAGATCGAAACTCGAAAGTATGATGGTGGGAGGAGTGGGGTTCGGCCGAAAGTGATCAAGAGGGAAAGAGAGAGGAGTTGGAGTGGTGATTATGTGAAGTGATAAGGTTCATGTGATTAAGTGCTTATTTATAGGCAATTTTAGATGTTATTAACCCATTGTCACAATGTCCCCTAGATATTCAACACACTATCATATAATAATCCACTTAGTACTTGTGTGTTCCCCTAGTTTGGGGCCGGTTAGAGAATGGGGGGGGGGGTATCTAGTCGGGTGGTAATTGTTAGTTACTAATCTAGTTAGGGGAATAATGAAATAATTAGTGGTTTATGTATGTTGAGTAATATATAGTGTGTTAGGGTGTTCGGGGACCCTAACTAGCTTAGAAAAATAAAAACAATGCTTCTAACATTATTTTGGTGTTCCGGGTAATATCCGGTTGTTCGGTTACATACCGATTCGTTAAAGTGCTAAATTACACTTTTTAGTGTCGTTTAAGTACCTTTCTTGTACCCTTTCAATTCCCAACACTTAGGGAAATATTCTGGATAATAAAACGACATTTCTGCATAATATTTATATGTCTAAATGCTGAATTCTTGCTGATTTGTATAAATTCTGCACTTAAAGTGCGTTTCGGGTGCTTTTTAGTGCTTATTTTTGCTTTCGTATTGCATATATATTAAACCCTTGTATGTACTCTTGGGTTTTAATGCATTCTTGCTGTCGGACCTACACCTAGGCTCCAATTTTTATTGTCTGGCTGCCTTCTGCAGTTCCGTTGACACATAGTGTCTTACCGGTGAGTTTACTATTATTCTGACGCAACGCTCATGTTTATGCATAAAGCAATATTTTGTAGTATACAACGTGCATGAATTCACTTGTTTATTACGTGTTCAGCCATTGCTGACAATTAAGGGCATAATTGCAGTCATTAAGCAATAATTAAAGTGTACGGAAATTACCGGTTTGTGCCAGTTGTCACATTTACTTACATATTTACATTGTTTGACAATTTTAGTCCCTCCAGATCAATTCATTACACATTTAACCTTCATGACACGTGTCTTTATTATATTGAACGCAATTTTGCGAGGTGTTACATCCTCACCCCCTTAAAATAAATCTCGACCTCGAGATTTGCTGAAATAAATGAGGGTACTTCTGTTTTATTGTGGATTCAACCTCACACGTGTATTCTGGGCCTCTACGGGCATCCCATTTTACCTTCACAATCGGTACATGTTTTCTTCGAAGCTTCTTGACCTGTCGATCCTCGATTGACAAAGGTCTTTCAACGAACTTCAAACTCTCATCAATCTGCACGTCCTTATGCGACTTTGCTAGCGACTCATCGGCTAGACATTTCTTTAAGTTGCAGATGTGGAACACATTATGAATTCCACTAAGCTCTTCTAGCAGATTTAACTTGTAGGCCACAGTTTCGACACATTCGATGATCTCGAATGGTCCTATATATCTTGGGCTTAGCTTGCCCTTTTTGCCAAAACGTATCACCCCTTTCCAGGGTGATACTTTGAGTAATACTTTATCACCTACCTCGAATTTCAGAGGTTTATGCCTTTTATCCGCGTAGCTTTTCTGCCTATCCCTAGCAGCTTTGAGACGATCACGGATCTGAACAATCTTGTCCGTCGTCTCCAGGACTATATCAGGTCCTGACAGTTGGGTTTCTCCAACTTCCGCCCAACAAACTGGCGTTCTACACTTCCTTCCGTACAATGCTTCAAAAGGCGTTGCTTGAATGCTCGAATGATAGCTATTATTGTATGAAAATTCAATCAAAGGAAGATGGTCATCCCAACTTCTTCCTAAATAAAAAACACAAGCCCTGAGCATATCCTCGAGTGTTTGAATCGTACGTTCGCTTTGCCCATCTGTCTGAGGATGATAAGCAGTGCTAAAATTTAATCGAGTGCCTAAAGATTGCTGAAAGCTTTTCCAAAAGTGTGATGTGTATCTTGTATCCCTATCAGAGATAATAGACACTGGCACTCTGTGAAGAGATACAATCTCATCCACGTACAGCTGAGCTAGTTTGT
>JARYGA010038445.1:0-24937 GCA_030545235.1 Helianthus tuberosus
GCTTATTATTTAAATCCTTATGAACTTATTAAACTTGCATTTTGAACTTTAACTTATAAACTATGGACTTATGCTTTTGGATTTACTTTTATGCTTCCGCTGTTTAAACTAAACATGGTTAACTAGCTTTGGTCACCAATCGTATTGTGGTTGGTCCTATTTACTTAATCACGATGTTCAATATGATTGGTGGCTCGATCCTGGTCACGTCACGCCTCTAAGCGGTGATACTCCGCATGGTGGATTTTGGGGGTGTGACAGACAAGAACTACACAGATCTTGTAAGACCTATGCAACCTTCCAAGAAGACAACAAATCCCCAAAATATGAAACCCTAGAACGAAGAATCACACTATGTCACTCGGTGAAAAAAGAAACGGAAGTGAAGAATGGATTAATCCACAGAGCACACTGATGGCTCTGATACCATGTCAAAATAACTGGTATCAAACTTCAAAATACTTTACTACAATCACTTTACAAAAACTTGAAGTAACAAGACACACGAACAACACTCGACTCACTAACAGTTCATCATTACAACGAACTGTTAACACTCACGAACAGATCTATACAAGCTAAACAAGATCTTTAACATATGCTCTGAATCTGATCAAAAGGTAAAAACCCTAAGTGAGAGAATGTGAGAGAGACTAACGAAGCATCTGGAATGTGTGTTTTCTAATCTGAAAACATATCAACACAATCTGATATATAGTAGCCAAAAAACTGATCCATTCACATCTGATGTCTTCTAGGAAAGTCCAGCCCAATACTAGTGGCCCACGAACACGGCAACATAATCACAGCAGCCCAGTTACAAACTCTTTAAACTGGATCCAATGCTTAAGCCCAATCCGCAACACTTCCATTTGACAAGCCCAGCACCTCATTTATTAAAAAAACAAACTATTAATGACATTTAACAAGCATTATTTATGATATTAAAACTGAAGTAAAAGTATCACTTTTAACATCTTCTCTTACAGCATGTACTTTCTTTTGATTCAATTTGTTTCGTATGTAAAGTAGCTTTGTATTTTAATTTCAATGTGTGTGTTACTCGAGTATATTGACTTGGATTTGGTTGATTAGTATAATTTGTTCCTCAACTCCTGGAATCAAAAGCCACAAGTTTTTTTTTTTTCACTTAACCATTCACATGTATATATTTGATTAATGTTTATTTGCTTGAAATTGTTTTTTTTTTTTTGTTTTTTGTTTTTTTTTTAATGTTGGTTCTCTAAATTTAGTTTAAATTTGTATAGTTAACTATCTGTTATTTAGTTGATGCTTAATTTTATCTTTTCTTATCTGTTATTTAGTTGATGCTTAATTTTATCTTTTTTAATGCGTTTCATATAAATTTATCAATGTTTTACTTCATTCGAACCTTTTTTTTATCCCAACCAATTTTTCTCACTCTAACTTGTATGTATCACTCTTTCCCGCCTTTCTCTTGAAGCTTCCCCTCCACAAGCATTGTGTTACTAAATGCGATATTAAAAAAACTCCTTTGATTGTTTATAGACGATATTATCTATCTATAATACTATATAATACATTTCTCATGTACAAAAAACGTAATTTACTTTAAAATTTTAAGATGGCATACAAAGAGTCAAGTTTAAACACCTATTTTTTTACCATTTTATTCCATCTCTACCCTTCACTCAACAGATCTCCCATGTCGTCTTTCACCACCACCATAATAATTGAATGCCATCATTTAAACCTCTCCAACGAAAAGTAAAGAAGATGGTCGCTTCACTTCATCTTCCCCTAACCCCTCCAGTCCCCATAAAATCCACCACAGAGAGAGAGAGAGAGAGAGAGAGAGAGAGAATGGAGAAGGGAGACCAGGCAGAGGGGTTAAAGCGATACCGGTTCATTCATAGGAGATGAAGATGAAACACAGACTAACACCAAGGTTAATCGGTGGGGTTATTCCTTCTATGGGTTCAATCTCCTTTCTGACTCGCGAAATGACTTGGATCCTGCAAAACAGCAACACCGTTAGTCTCGTTAAGAGGGGAATATGGGGGTTTCCCTCTTAACCAGGCTCCGGCGTGAGAATAAGTACTGTTCTGAGGAAGAGTAAACAGTGTGTGTTAAGCGTGAGAGTATGGAGAGCAAGATGATTCAACCTGGATGATGAAAGGTCCTATTTATAGCCGGGGGGTGAGAGAGGGAAGAGCAGCGATGCAGCTGTGGTTGCGCGCCAGCTGTCCGACCAAGGGGAATATCCTCTTGGTCTCCTCTGCTGTGGTCAGTGTAGTGGTACACGTGGCGCGCTTATATTTGCCCATCTTGGAGACGTCGTACTGGTGTTGTCGGGCTGCTCTTTGATTTGTTACAGGCCTACCTGGCGGCTGGTGACTGGTGGCACGTGTTGTCCTTTATGTCTGATGGAGCATCTTTGGTGCCACCTTGATATTTTCCAGAAGCTTCTAGAAGCTTCTGGATGATCTCGTCGATGTCAGCGCCACATAGGATGGAAAAGTGGTGTGGTCCTTGCCATGTGGGCAAGGAATTGGGACCATACCTCTTCAAGTCCCCCCAGTCCAGTGTGCCTTCTAGTTGAGTTGATCGTCTAGGAGGGATTCTGGACTTATGGATATAGTGTTTGTTATGGCGTGAGGTTGTTATGGGATACCTAAGAAATTTGCACCTGGTGGGCGCATGGTGCATGGTATTTGGCAACTTGTATAGTTGACCCGAATGGACGCATGGCGCGTGGGTTTTAGCACTTTATAAATGTTGAGCCAAATGGACGCATGGCGTACGGCGCATGGGTTTTGACTGCTTGTAAAGTTGAGCCAAATGGACGCATAGCGTACCGCGCATGGGTTTTGGCACTTTATAAAAGTTGAGCCAAATGAACGCATGGCGTACCGCGCATGGGTTTTGGCACTTTATAAAAGTTGAGCCAAATGGACGCACGGCGTACGGCGCATGGGTTTTGACAGCTTGTAAAGTTGAGCCAAATGGACGCATAGCGTACCGCGCATGGGTTTTGGCACTTTATGAAAGTTGAGCTAAATGGACGCATGGCGTACGGCGCATGGGTTTTTGCTCTTTATAAAGTTGAGCCAAACGGACGCATGGCGTACGGCGCAATGGCATTTGTTGTTGTCTTCAGGAGGAAGCTTTGTTTGTCTTGGGAAGGAGTGACTTATGTGACTGTCACCTATCCCCCTGTCTTGTCGGAGGTGAACAGGCGCCTTTTCAGTCGCTGTCAGTTACTTTTCGGCGAGGTGTCAGGCGTCTGTTCACCTGCTCCCGAAAAAAGGTGGTGGCGTCTTCTCTCTCATGTGACGTGTCCTCACCTTATTGGATATCCTGCTGTATCTCTGACGGTTCACTACCCATCGCATTAAATGCGATGGGTATAAATTCAAGGCATTTTCCTCCAGAACTTTCACTTTTCAAAATTTGAATTCTTGATTTCTCTCCCATTTCTTCATCTTCTTCACTCTTCTTCTAAAGTTCCATCATATTATTTTTTACTATGTCTGGAGCAAATCCATCATCAAAGAAGAAGAGGAACAAAGGGAAAGCTCCTCCCGGTCCTGAACAGGCGGTCATAGGGTGGAAGGAGGAGGAGTTCCACAATCTTGTGAGGGAGATGGGTTTTTTGCCGGAATGGGGGGCCCAGTATCCGACTGCCGGTTCAACTGCTATGGATGCACCCCCTGGTTATATGACCTTGTATGCTGCATTTTTCTGAGAGGGCAATTTCCAACTTCCAATCACCAAATTTACCGCCGACGTCTTGAGAAACTACGGGCTCCATCTTTCTCAAATTAATGCTATCGGGCTTCCCCGTGTTACTCACTTTGAGTATGTTTGCATGGCTAACCGTTTGGATCCGACGTTTGAGATGTTCAACGTCTTTTATACCGTTTCATATACGAGTGGGTTTTATTCATTTAATGCTCGGACCGGCGTTACTCCCGTTTGTTCTGTGCCTTTGAAGAGTCTTCATGACTGGAAATCAAAATTTTTCTATATTCGCCGAGGGGTCATCCCGGTAGATATGCATTACCGGGCAGGGAGCGAGGGGATCCCCAAGGTTGATGTGGTTGCAAATTTTTCTGAACAAGACTAGTATAAAAAGTTGACTCGTAAAGCCACTCCGATTATTCAGCTTGAAGAGATGGCATTGGTGGGCGCCGGTATGAGTATGAAGTGGATTCCTAAACATCCGTTGGGTTGGATCAGATTCGTGGTCGCTTCCTGCATCCGACCAATGAGAGTTTTACTGCTTATGCCAACACTGGCTTAGGTGAAGATAGTGAGGATGAGGATGATGCTTTTGATTTTGTTCGAGAGGAAGTTATTGTTCTCTCGAGTGATGGGTCTGGCAGATCTGTTGAAGGCCTAACTTCTCGTTCCCCGCGTGCAGGTCCGGCGTAGGGGGTTGTGCATGAGCCTGTGAACGAGCCCATTGATGACGACGTTGAGATTCCTGTTGAAACCGCTGAGCAGCTGGAATCAAGGAAGAAAACAAGGGCTGAAAAACCAGAAGGAAAAGGAAAGAAGGCTGAGGAGCATGCCACTGAGACCCCTCGTAAGCGACCTTCTGCTCTTCCTGTCCTAGATTACGTTGTAGTTTCTGATACATTGTCCGGTTTAGGGGCCGGAGAAAAACATCAAAAATCTGATCCTGAAGACCGCGCTACCTTAACAGAGATAATGCAGAAGAAGGTGTTTGATGATAAAAAACGGAAGCTTGACGAGCAGGCCGCTGCTCTGCTCGCGTCGAAAAGGGCTAAACTGCAAAAGGAGGATCCTCCCGCTCCTTCTGAGTCAGAGGTGGATATGGGTATTTTTACTGAGAAAGCTGGGGATTTGTTGCAGAAGATTTTTGAGGCTTCTGGTATTCGTTTTATCAGTTTCCAGTTTGTCGTTTTGTTTTCTTGTTTTCCCTTCTTTTCTCTGAATGTGTTGCTCGTTTTGGAGCAGGTGCCAAACCAGCCAAGACTGCCCACAAGATGGATATTTCCAAAATTACTCCCCCTGCCTCTCCTCCTTCGAGGACATTTGGGTTGTCTCCTCCTCACAAAACCTCTGGTGAGAAGAGGAAAGAAGATGTCGTGAATGTTGAGCAGGTTGGGGAGGGTGGCGGTGATACAGGTGGTGCTGGTGGTGGTGATCGTGGTAAGAATATTGAAGTTGAGGTGGAGACAAGCGAGACTACTCCGCGTCAAACGATATATACCAAACGCCCACCAGGTGATGGTGGTGGTGCAACTTCCGAGGCGGTTCGCGACCCTCAGTTTGAGAAGGTGCATGCTGATTCTTTTGATACACTGAATCCTGCTTGTGATGATCTTCCACATGCCCCCCGTTGGAATCTGACCCACGGTTCCAGGATGAATGATTTGGACAATTGTCATGAGTTTTTCTCTCTGTCTCTCCCCCCGGCTGAAAGGATGTTCCAGAAGAGGGGCCGCCGGCTAGAACTTTTGGATGAGCATGTTCAAGCCGGGGTTAACTTCTGGTCCACTTCTCAGGAGATTGTCCGTGAGTGGAAACTGATGGGGGAAGACACTCTTGAGTTTGAAAATGAGAAGAAACTATTTGCGAAAGAGAAAGAAAAATTCAACGCTGAGAAGAAAGGGTTGGTGTGGAGGTTAGCTGATGCAGAGGAGAAACTCGCCCAAGAGAAACAAATCAATGCTGATAAGCAGAAAAATTGGGAAGCTGCGTGCGAGCGTACCAATGCGGAGCTGAAATCTCAACGTGACACTGTTGTACGTTTGTCTGGTGAGAAGGCAGATCTTGCTGAGGAAGCTCAACAGGTGCGTGTCGCGTTTGAGAAGAAAGAAAAAGAGTATATTGATCGCATTGCTAAACTGGAAGACCTTGCGAGACAGTATGAGGTTGCTGAACGTCTTCTTCAGGAAAAAACTGTTGAATGCAAGGCCTCTGAAGTCCTTGCTGAGGAAACATTGGCCGATTGCAAGTGGTTGCTTTCGCGCGCGGTGCCCTTGGTAAATTACTTTATTTTATTTTGTGATATTCGTTGGTTGTTTCTCTTATTTGTGTGTTTCTTGCAGATTGCTGATCGCATAGTGAACTCCCACGAACTTGCCAACTATATGTTTGAGTTGGGGCAAGCTGGTTATAATAGCGGGCGGAAGGATGGTTATAATGAGGGCAGAGCTGCGGCTCTTAGTAAAGAGAAGGAGCATCATTTCGAGTTATGGAAAGAGGATTGTGGTGCTGCTTATACCGCGAAAAGGCAAGAGTTCTCGTCTTTAGAGTTTGCTGTTGTTAAGGCTGCTCAAAAATTAGCTCGAAGGACTGATGGTGTCGCTTTGTTGAGAAAAGCTCTTGGAGATGAGGATCGTGCGGCTGGAGGTGTCGGTTCCAGTCATCCGGAATGAAGGCTTCCGGCCTGCGTGCCGCGTATGGCTTTGGATGGCCTTGTAATCATTTGACAAGTTCGTGAACAATTTTAATATTTGCTTATCTGTCATGCTTCTGAACAATTTAGTATTTTCGACGTTTATATGTTAGTATATGCCTTTGTATTATTGCGAATTTTGTTGACGTCACAATATGTGCATGTGTAATTAGTTTGATTCAGGTACCACGAATGAATGATGGCGCTGACAGGTTGTGTTGTGTTTACAACGTTTTATTCTGTCGTTTATAGGCGCAGGTTGGTTCGTGAATACGAAGTGATCGAATTACAGGTTATTGTGTGGACCCAGATGTGCTCAGCCTTGGGGGTGCTTACAATGTTTGTTTTGTCCTGTGTTCGATGCTTTCGTGTTTATGTGGGCACGAAGTATTTATTTGGCGTTTTTTAGGCTTTAGTTGTGTATCTGACCCGGTTGTGCACTTGTTTGTGACAGGCCTTGGAGGTCTACAACATTTCCTAATGGTCGAGCCATTGATGTTTTCGTGTATGCCCAAAGTAATATATGCAGTTGTGACAGGAAATTTGCATGATAAAAGATAGCCAAACACTTCTTGTATTACTATAAATGTGTTGGCGATTCAGCCGTTGTCATTACATAATCTTTTTACAGGTAACACTTTCTCAGCTGTTGAGCGTTCCAAGTTCGTGGAACCTCCTTGTTGTCAATGGTGCGGAGTTTGTAGGCTCCCTTTCCGAGTACTGTGTCGATAACATACGGGCCTTCCCATTTAGGAGCCAATTTTCCGGGTTTCTCAGCATTTGAGGCCTCGTTGTCTCTGAGGACGTATTCTCCCAGATTGAAGGTGCAGACTCGGACTTTGGAGTTGTAATACTTCTCCAGCTTCGTTTTATACTTTGCTTCATTTATTGCCGCCATTTCTCTCCTTTCTTCTAGGAGGTCAAGGTCGATCCTCCTCTCTTCATCGTTGTTGATCAGGTTCATTGAGAGCATTCGTGGTGACGGCAATCCTATCTCTGCTGGTATTACTGCCTCGGACCCGTAAACTAAGCTAAACGGTGTTTCTCCGTTGCTTGTCTTGGGCATCGTCCTGTGGGCCCACAAGATGCTGGGCAGTTCGTCTACCCAACCTCTTCTTTTTTCTCCCAACCTTGCCTTGATCCCATCGACGATACTCTTGTTGACGGCTTCAACTTGACCGTTCCCCTGCGGGTGCGCGACCAAGGAGAAGGTGTGCTCAATGTGTAATTCTTTAAACCACTGTTGAAGATTGTCTTCGGCAAAGTTCGTTCCGTTGTCCGTGATGATCTTGAGTGGTAATCCAAAACGGCATATGATTTGTTCCCAAATGAATTTTTTTACAACAGTGGCTGTGGTCGATGCGAGTGCCTTTGCCTCTACCCATTTGGTGAAATAGTCGACTGCGACTATTATGAATTTGACAGCTCCTGGGGCTTCGGGGAAAGGTCCGACCATATCTATTCCCCACTGTTGAAAGGGCCACGCCGTTGTAACTGGCACCAATTCATTCTTGGGACGCATCGTTTTGGGAGCGTGTCTTTGGCACCCACTGCATTTCCTCAGTTCTTTAACTGCATCTAGATGCATCCCGGGCCAATAATACCCCGCGTTCATGACCTTTGCCACCACCATTCTTGGTCCGGCATGTATACCACAAATTCCCTAGTGCACTTCTCTGATCAAATAGCTTGCTTCTTCGGGGTCAACGCATCTTAGTAGTGGCCCAAGGTATGATTTTCGGTATAAAATCCCATCAGCCATCTGATAATGTTCTGCTTTGTACTGGATTTTCCTCGCCTCAGCTTTGTTCTCGGGGAGTATTCCAGATTGAAGGTACGCGATTATCGGAGTCATCCAAGACGTTGTTCCTAGTTGAAGAACGTTTACTTCTCTCAGTGGCACTGACGGGTTGCTTAAAACCTCTATGCGCACATCCTTCGCTAGGTGTTGGAAGCTTGTAGAGGCGAGTTTACTCAGTGCGTCTGCTGGTTTATTCTCGCTTCTATTAATGTGGTGCACCTTGTAGGAATAGAAGGTTTGCAGCAGCGTCTTTGCTTGACTCAGGTAGAGCGCCATTGTGTCTCCCTTGGCTTCATATTGCCCGTTGATTTGTCCGGCCACTAACATGGAGTCCACATGCGCTTCGATGTGTCGTACCCCCATTTTGATTGCCAACCTTAAACCAGCAAGGAAAGCTTCATATTCGGCTTCATTGTTGGTGCTTTTAAAATCCAAGCGTATGGCGTAGGTGAACTCATGTTTGTCAGGGCTCACCAGCCGGAGCCCGGCACCTGCACCATCTTCGTTAGACGCGCCGTCGGTGTATAACAACCACGGTTCTTTGACTTGCTGTTTTTCAGCTTTTTCCATCGTCTTACATTCCCGATCCTTGTCATCCGGTACCTCTGTCATGAAGTCTGCAAGTACTTGGCCCTTGATCGCCGGTCTTGGCCTGAAAACCACATTATGACCTCCGAGCTCTATCGCCCACTTTGCTAGTCTCCCTGAAATCTCTGGCCTTGCGAGGATGTTGCCAATATTGTAGTTTGTTAGCACGTGAATGACGTGGTTGGCAAAGTACCTGCGCAGCCGTCTTGATGCATGGATCAGTGCGAGTACTAGTTTCTCCATGATTGCATACCGGGTTTCTGGGTCAGTCAAGGTTCGTGACACATAGTAGACTGGTGTTTGGACACCTTGTCGATCAACAAGTAGCACTGCTCCTACTGCTCTGTCAGAGGCTGATAAGTACAGCACCAGAGGCTCTCCCTTGACTGGTGCAGTTAATGTTGGCAACTTGATGAGGCAATCTTTCATCTCGCAGAATGCACTCTCGGCTTCCGGAGTCCATTGGAATTGGCTTTTCTTCATGCAATTTCGGAGAGTTTTAATGAACGGGAAAGATTTGGCTGCGTGATTGGCCAGGAAACGGTTAAGTGCTGCTAAACGCCCTGCCAATTTTTGCATCTCCTTGATCGTCGAAGGTGAAGGCATGCGTTCGATTGCTTGTATTTTATCAGGATTCACTTTGAAGCCATCTTTTGTAACGATGAAACCCAGGAATTTCCCCTCTTCCATGCCGAAAAAGCATTTCGCTGGGTTTAGCTTGATACTTACTCCGCGCAAGGTATCGAACGTTTTTTGGATGTTCATCAGCATTGTGTTCTCTTCTTTGCTCATAATGACTAGATCGTCCATATACACTTCGATGTACTTGCCGATAGCGTCGTGGAAGGTTTCATTCATGAGCCTCTGATAGGTCGCGCCCGCATTCTTTAAACCAAAAGGCATCTTGGTGTAGCAGTATAGCCCTGTTGGTGTGCGGAACCCGGTTTTGTCTTCGTCTTGCACAGCCATCTGTACCTGGTGGTACCCCTTGTAACAATCAAGGAAACATTTCCATCGGAATGTTGCTAGTGAATCAATTTTTTCATCGATGCCTGGTAAGGCGTAACAGTCGCGTGGACATGCCTTGTTCAGATCCTTGTAATCTACGCACATTCTCCACCTACCGTTGTTCTTTTGGACCATCACTGGGCTTGCTACCCATGTTTGGTATCTGACTTCTCTAATGATTCCTGCATTTAACAATTCTATCACCTACTCTTTCATAGCGTCGTGCTTTATGTCTCCCAAGTGGCGCTTGGCGTGCACCACCGGCTTTGCATCTTCTGAGACGTTTAATCGATGTTCAGCTATGTGCCGTGGAACACCCACCATGTCTGCTGGTGTCCAGGAGAACACATCCATGTTTTGGAACAACAGTTTTTTTAGCGCCGCGCGCGTTAGGTCGGACATTGCAGGTCCCAAGGTAACTGTCTGTTCCGGGTATGCGCTGTTCAACACCCATTTTTCTGCTTCCGCACGAGGTGCTGGTTTACTTGCTTTTGCAGGTCGGAGCTCATCTGTTGCTAATACTTCTTTGCTTGTATATATTATTGCTACCCCCATCTCTGTTGGGAATCCCACAGCTGAGTGTGGGCCGGAGCAGATCATACTGAAGTCTCCTTGGGACTCTCTTCCCAAGAGTATGTCATGTCTTGAATGCGCGGGTAGCACCATGAATGTAACCTCTTCTGTTCTTGAATTCCTTCCATCCGAGAGTAACACTAGGAACGATATTTGCCCAAGGGGAAAAAACGGCTTCATTGCAGAAACCAGTGAGTGGGTAATCAACCGGTTCTAAGCGCGCCTTATCCTCCTGATCGAATTGGTTAAAACATTGTTCATATATGATATCCGCAGTGCTCCCTGGATCGATGAAAATGTAATCAGTTTGGTAATGCCCGATCACGCCTGAGATGACTATGGGTCGCCTTTCTCTTGGGCCTCCTCTTACAACCGGAAAAACAACCTGCCTCTCGCGCCACGAATCATCCTGTGTGCGCTTGCTGTAGTTTTTCTTTGGTCTTCGCTGACCTCCTTGAATCATATGGGTTTCTAGTTTCCGGAGTTTTTTGTTATCTGGTCCTTCGTCTCTTCTTTGTATCTGGCGGTAGTCGCGCTTTCCGCCTTTTACCAAATGAGTGAGTTTTCCATCTCTTAAGGACCTTTCTATTTCTTGCTTTAAACTGAAACAGCCGTCAGTTAAGTGCCCTGTGTCTTTGTGGAACTCGCAGAAAAGGTTGGGATCTTGACCCCTCTTGTTTCGCATTTGTAGAGGTGGCTTGAACTGGTGGTTTTCGATGGCCAAGACCTCGGAAGGGGTCTTTGTTAGTGGTGTCCACTGTTTCTCCCTGTTTTCTCTTTTTACCTCTTTCCGGTAAGCTATCTGATTGATCGTGTGGCGTGCATCCTCTCTTACTGGGCTTCTTTCTCTGTGATCGGATGCTTTCCATGGTTGGCTTCTGCCTTTCTTGTTATGCCGGTCGGTATGGTTGTATCCGCGCTGGCGGTGGTCGTCACCGGTCAGTTGTCTGTCAGACTGCGCAATGGTTTTGGCCGCTTCAATGAAGGTTTCCCAGTCTTGGGTCCCCTGTCTCTCCCTTTCACACGTTTGATTAGATCATACACTTGACTGCCCTCATGAAGTGTGAGCGCATCATCTTCTCACCCACATCGCCAATCTCCAAACATTCTTTGTTATATCTCATAATGAAATCTTCCACGCTCTCGTGGTCTCTGCGCCATATGTTTAAACAATCAGCTGGGTCTCTGGTGTGTCTACGTTGCTGAGAGAAGTGTGCAAGGAACTTCTCTCGGAAATCGACCCATGACTTGATTTTTCCTGCTGGCAGGCTATCAAACCAGACGCGCGCTGCGCCGACGAAGGTTTGAGCGAAGAGATGACACCAAGTTGGTAAATTCCATCTGCCTGTTGCTCCAGCACCGTTAAAAACTTGAAGGTGATCGTCTGGGTCTGTCAACCCATTGTATTTGCCCACGTTGTGTGGCAATTTCATTTTGTCGATGGCAGCCGTGGCGATCTCTCTAATGAATTTTGAATTCTCAGCCATGTCGTCTGGACGATAGCTCAAAGTGTAATCATGCTCTGCTTTTGGGTCATAACCTGCGCGCTTGCGAGGCTTGTATGCTTCGTGCTCTGGCGGCAACCTACTGAACACTGTACTTTCTTTGTGCGTCTCTTCGTCATCTTCAAATTCGTCGTTTATGTTGCGCGGACCTAAACGACTTTGTATTGGCTTCTTTGGTTGGTGAGAGTACTGCACATAATTGCTTTCTGTTTCACCGTAAGTATCGCGCGTGTCATGCGCGCTTGGCCTTCTAATGTGTGGTGGAGGTACTGATTCAGGGCGTAAATTGAATGCATTGGTCTGTTGAGGCATGGGAGCACTCGAAGGCCTTTGCAGTGGGGTGACAAATGCGGACTGGTTGGCTTGTGCTTGGAGCAGAGCTTGCTGCGCACTGAGCTGTGTGTAAACAAGGTTTATAGACGCCACTTGTTCGGCATACCAGGAAGCCAGAGTTTTTCCTTCGGGTAGCCCTAGCAGTGCAGAGAAGTTCAGTTGTGCTTGGTCCGATGGAGCTGAGGGCCCAGCTCCATGGCTCTGTGTTTGTACTGGTGGAGGTGTTTGTTGGACTACCTCTGACGGAGGTTGGAAAGTGGCTCCGTTTGTTGTTTGGGTGATGATCCTAGGTGGAGTTTGGAAAGTAGCACCAGCTGTGTTTTGAGTAACAACCCTGGATGCACTCCCGAAGATACTAGGAAAATCGTTGTTCATTGGCCCTTCTTGGATAATTTCGTTCCGTTGACCCTTTTGGACGTGTACGTTGTCCGAAACGAGTTCGAAAGAAGAAACGTCTCCATCTACCGGGTGAGAAGGGTTTTGTTCAGCCATTTTGACGAGTGTTTTTCGAAAAGAAAAGAGATGAGAGTGGTTTTTGCTAAAAGCGGATGGCGCCAATGATGAAACACGGGTTAACACCGGGGTTAATCGGTGGGGTTATTCCTTCTATGGGTTCAATCTCCTTTCTGACTCGCGAAATGACTTGGATCCTGCAAAACAGCAACACCGTTAGTCTCGTTAAGAGGGGAATATGGGGGTTTTCCTCTTAACCAGTCTCCGGCGTGAGAATAAGTACTGTTCTGAGGAAGAGTAAACAGTGTGTGTTAAGCGTGAGAGTATGGAGAGCAAGATGATTCAACCTAGATGATGAAAGGTCCTATTTATAGCCGGAGGGTGAGAGAGGGAAGAGCAGCGATGCCAGTTGTGGTTGCGCGCCAGCTGTCCGACCAAGGGGAATATCCTCTTGGTCTCCTCTGCTGTGGTTAGTGTAGTGGTACACGTGGCGCGCTTATATTTGCCCATCTTGGAGACGTCGTACTGGTGTTGTCGGGCTGCTCTTTGATTTGTTACAGGCCTACCTGGCGGCTGGTGACTGGTGGCACGTGTTGTCCTTTATGTCTGATGGAGCATCTTTGGTGCCACCTTGATATTTTCCAGAAGCTTCTAGAAGCTTCTGGATGATCTCGTCGATGTCAGCGCCACATAGGATGGAAAAGTGGTGTGGTCCTTGCCATGTGGGCAAGGAATTGGGACATACCTCTTCAGATGCAAACTTCAATTCCGGTTACCCTCGATTGAGTGCTTCCATTGATTTGTCATTGAATGCTTCCATTGATTCATCTATTCTTCAATTCGTCTTTACAATTCCTCTTCGTTACCATCGCACCCCCTGTTAAGAACCAGACTAGGCGCCCACAATTGGGTCTGCGTATCGGCATTATCAGGTTTGCATCTTCTTTCTCTACTGATCATCATTTGATATTGTTTGAACCAATCCTTTTTAATACTGGTTTGAGTTTATGTTTGGATTTGAAATTTGGGGTTCTCCTGATCTTTGTAATCACCGGCTTCTTTTTCTCAAAACGATTTCAAAATTTTCACGGCGTTATTGTATGGTGTTAAATTTGATAGCCAGCTATGCTATTAGTGACAATATAATAGGCTTGGTAATAAAATAATTTGTTTGATTCATTTGTGAACTGGTTTTATTTTTTTTCGTGTTTTTGTATATGGGAATGTCACAAGTGCTGTGATCATAAGGGATGATGATGGGGGATCCAGAGGTTTCAGGTTTGCCAATCGGCCATTGAAGATATAAATGGTACAGTAATCTGTAAACTAAACATCATGACTGAATTTGTTTATGTTTGGCACAATATGTTGTTGTTTATAGGGTTTTGAGCAAATGAGGTGTGTGAGAAGCTGGCTGTGGTAGGCTTTCAGACAAATATGATCAGCTACTTGACACAACAACTTCATATGCCGATGACTGAAGCCGCTAACACGCTCACCAACTTCGGTGGCACCGCAAGTTTGACACCTATGCTCGAGGCCTTTATAGCCGATTCTTTTGCAGGCCGGTTTTAGACCATCACAGTTGCTTCCATAATTTATCAAATTGTAAGCTTTCCTTCCTTCATGCAAATTTTCGTGGTAATTATTGGTAGTAAGTCTGGGCCAGGTTGGGTAACGAGTCATAACATGTTTCGGTAAACTGGGTTCGGGTCAAAACAACCTGTTTTTTAAAAGTATCAATTTGGTTCAGCCAGAAACAGGTTCTGGCCAAAATGGGCCCGCGTTGAAATGAGATGTTTTAGAAAAAAGTAAAAAATAAACTAAAAAAATATCAAAATAGGTTCACCGGCTATTTTTATGCCTGCGGTGGTGGTGGCGGCGGCGAGAAATAATGGTTGTGGGAAGTGCTGACCCATTTTGGATCAGTTTTAAGTTATAAAGCTTTATAAAAAATGGGTGGAGGTGGCGGAGGCGGTGACAAACAATGGTCGTGAGTAGTGCTAATCCATTTTGGACCCGTTTTAGGTTATAAAGTTTTATAACAGTTGCTGTTTTAAGTTGCAAAGTTATATAATTATTTGTATCATTAATTAATTAATCAACTCAACTTTTATTTTAATTTATTTCCTAGCGTATGGTATCACTAACGTTATCAGCAATACTACCAAAGTTAAGACCACCACCATGCCAAAATGGACAAGTATGCCAAGAAGCTGATAATGGTTAACTAGCAATCTTATACATATACCTTTTGCTAACCGCAATCGGGTTGGGTGGGATCCGACCATGTGTAGTGGCATTCGGGGCGGACCAGTTTGATGAAACCGATGAAAAACAGAAATCTAGCACATGGAAGTTCTTCAACTGGTATTATTTTTGCATAGGGGTATCTATGCTTGTGGCGGTGACAGTGATTGTATATATTCAGGAATATATCGGGTGGGGTAGGGTCTCGGCGTCCCATTGATTGTTGCTTTTGTTTTTGGTTACCCGTTGTATAGAAATATGGATCCGTCGGGTAGCCCTTCTACGCGGTTGGTGCAAGTGTGTGTGGCTGCTTATAAGAAGAGGAATTTGCCAATGGTTTCGGATGCTAAGATGCTTTATGAGAATGAAGAGCTTGATGCTTCTATTTCTGTTGCTGGGTGACTTCTCCATACTAAACAAATGAAGTAAGTCTATTCTTTTATATCACCTTTTGTCATGCCATTTTTTTTAAGCCGGGAGCTTGTTCGTGTTCGTTCGTTTGTTTTAACACCGGTTATTGGTGGAGCCATAGCGGGGCCATCCAAGGGTTAGTATTGTAATTTCATATTGTTTGATGTTTTGATTAGAATTTGACACTATAGATTCCACATTAGCAACATTTGAAATTTCAACCAAAAGAAATGTAACTTGCTACTTCATTTGTTGCTACAGTAGTTAATAAAGTTTTTAATGTAACTGGCAATAGTATTCTTGCTGTTGATGTGTCAATTGGTACATTTGGAAAACATCTATCTAGCATCAATGTTGAGTCAAACAGGAGGGCACTTCGTGAGCTTCTTTTTTGCACTCCTGCTCTCCAATACCTAAGTGGAGTCATTCTTTTTATAACCTAAAGGTACTATATTATATGACGTTTGGCAAACTGCAAAAAAATTGCAATGCATTATTCTTTTTTAGCAACTGATACAACGTACATCTTTTAATGATCTATAGCCAACATACCTTTTGTTCCCAAAATATGAATTTGTATCATCTTATTCAACATATTTACTATAAACCATTTTTTTTTGTCATTAAAAAGCCTAAGAAAAAATGTGTGCGCATGTACCAATAAGAGGCAACCGGTATATGGCAGACAATGTATGAGAAGCAATTCCTTTTTTACATGAATTGTTTTTGGACAAACGGCTTGTTATTTTATGATCATCTTTCATTGCTTTTAAATGTGTCAAGTGGCTTTTGATTTTTTATTTTAGATTTAACATTAACAAAATGTTTACAGGTAAGTTATTCGTGGATGCTATGAAGGAAGCTGCAGTCCTCTTTGGTATCAAGGTTGACAAGGGTACAGTCGAACTTGTTGGAACCAACGGGTAAGACCACAACTTATGTTGTTTGGTTGTCAAATAAAGTGGAATCCATCACCCCCGTACCCACAACCCTTGGTTCGGGTCGAAACGGTACGGGTGGAAACAATACGGGTCGAAACGGTTCGGGCAGGACGGTACAGGCCAAAACGGTTCGATTCGAAACGGTGCGGTCGAAACCGTTCGCGTCGAAACGGTTCGCGTTGAAATGGTTCAATTCTAAACGATTTGATTTGAAACGGTACGGGTCGAAACGGTTCGCATCGAAATGGTTCGTGTCGACACGGTTCTATTCAAAACGGTTCTATCGAATTCTATTTTCTCATTGCAAATTACATGTCTTGTTTTGTGCTGTCTAACGTGTGAAAAGTGTTCTCAGGCCTAAATTTTGCTTCTTTAATCCATGTTTTGTTTTCCTTAGGTGTAAAAGTTTGTGTTGCTAGCTTAAATTTTGCTTCTTAATCATTGCCATTCTTCTCATATTTTGTAAATGTTGTTGATTGCATCGGTCATATTTTCCCCCTTTTTTTCGTTTTCTTTAATATAAAATTTAGTTGAGTAACGGGTCGAATGGGTTCATAATAACCTTTTTTTTTGTATTTAGGTACTTTTAACTCGTTCAACTCATCTGGCCTGTTTTTTTTCTTTTCCTTTAAACTAAGTATATCCTTATTTACCGGTTTAAAACACAATTTGAATTGGTTTTGTTCTTCCTGTTTTTAGTATTTTGTTAAATAAAGGCCAGCTTTTTTAATGGATGTTAATCCTTAGCCTATTTTTTCATCTTGTTCATTTGCCAAGGTTTCGATCGAGCACGATTGATAAAACAACCGAAACGTGCACAATGGTGTAAATTATTGACTCCGCCGCAACGCGCGGGTTCCCCACTAGTATATATCAATGTACAACCCATAATAAATAGTAATAAAAAAGGATATAGTGTTCGAAAACATTTCCTCATCAAACAAGCATTATCCAAATCTATACTGGCTTGCGATTCAGTATCACACATGTGGTATCTTGTCATTGTCTATCTCTTTTGGGTCACCTCTCGAGGAGTGACGGATCTAATAACTATATGCTTCGTTTTCTTCATCACATCTCGTATTTTCTTTCATGAATAAATTATTTATTTCCCGTCAGGGAATGAGGTCACGTTGGCTCCTCGACCTCCTCCCCGACCACTCCCACACCCCACCGCCTAACTATGGGTGGTCAAGGCATATCAAAGGGTTTTTGAAGTGTCAATTGATTGAGTGATTTAAGGATTATGTCCCACTTAATAATGTTGATGGGCCTAGGATATAAGGTGAGTAAATTAAAAAAAACTATTAAGCTTCTTAAAATCTAACTATTGTAGAAATAACAATAATTATAAAGAGTGATAATCAGGTTAGGTTATCAAATTGTGGTTTGGTGAACATTTCGAATAAATAATTTGTTATCGCGTCAACTAATTATTAATAAAGAGATGAATTCGTGTTACTTGTTGTTCATAGGTTGAATTATTATTATATCCTAATTTATTGACTCCAGTGTTACATAATAAATGGAGTTTGTTTTTATAGAAAATATCTGTGTAGGCTGTTCTATATGCGTCGCGCAGACATTTCCATTTGCAGACTGTTTGTTTTTCGAACACGTTGTTAGGTCTCAAGTGGCGCAGCGGAATAAACGACTCACAACGAACACGCAATAATAAACGAGAAAATATAAAGCAAACACACGAACACGAGAATTTTACGTGGTTCGGTTCCAGTGGGGAACCTACGTCCACGAGCTGCAACTATGGATCTTTAATTAAGCTCTGACCAGTATTACAATTACATAGACGGGATATATAGAGAGAGAGAGATTAGATTAGATTAGGGTTTACTTAATGAAGAAGAAAACTGAATGGGTCTCCATCCATATATTCTAATCATCCAAGCCCAATAGCAGTTAATTTAGCCCAAGGACTTCACACATTAAACCCAACAATCTCCTACTTGAAGGCCTTGCGACAAACACTAAGTCCACCAACAAGCACAAAGTAATCCATGTCTTCAGTAATCCATAAACTTCAAAGGAACAGAAGTCTTTCAGGTCCAGCTCCTAAGAACAAACCAAACTTCAAACCTTGTATCCCCAATCAACCCAGTTACATCCGACCCAATCATCGTCAGTAAACAGAAGGGCCCATTGAAGCCCCAGATGGCTTCAACCCGGTCTCAAAAGACCACGTCTTCACATCCTCAATCCGTACTGATTCTCATAGTCTCGAACCATCAGATACAGGGATTCATAGAGGAACACTCTCCACTAGAAGAAACTTCTCAGGAGAGATTTCATTTGGAAACCTGGTCTTCTGAACCCAATGTCGATTTCAAGACGGAGTCGGAACACTCACCATGCTCCACTTCTACAAAAATCCTGTACACGTTGAGACCTCTGAATACGCTCAAATTGATTACCAGAAGTCCCAGAATCCTTTTCTGCAAACTGGACTCGTTTAACTATCAAATCGGCGAGCCCGACTTTGGCGTTCGTCTTAACAAGGGTGGTCACTTCCCTAGACGGAATAGGCGCCATATACACCGACCCCTTCTTGAAACCCCTAGCAATCACGAGATATCCCTTAACGACCTTCCACTTTCCACCACCAAACTTAACGTCTAAGCCTTGTTCATCCAACTGCCCAACGGAGATCAACTTCGTTTCAAGCTTTGGAACAACCCTAACGTCACATAAAGTCCAAGTAGTGTCCAAAGTAGTAACTAGATCCAAATCCCCCATGCTAGTCCCATCAAGAATTTCACCGTTTCCGAGCCTAACCTTTCCAAAATCACCTTCTTTAACATTCTGCACGCCATCATTGCTATGGTAGCAAGGAACGATGCACCGGAATCCATGACCCAGGATTCCACACTACTTTCAACGCAAAGTATCAAGGCCTCATCTTTAGAGTCACTTATTGCAGCAGTGTCCAATCCATTAGAATTCTTCGATCCTCCACTAGAATTCTTATTCGGGCATTGACTCTTGTAATGCCCCTTTTTGTTGCAGTCCTAACAAAGCACAATCGGACGAGCCCTAGACGAGCTCCTCCCCGACCCTTGCCGCTCCCACTATTCCTGTTATTCTCTCTTCCTCTTCCAACATGTAACATCTCAGAAAACGGCCCTTTAGTATTCCTGCGGCGAACATCCTCACCCAATACCAAATCCCGCATCTTTTCAAATGTTAACCCTTCAGGCCCCACTGAGTTAGTGACAGCAGTCATCGTCTCGGACCAACTATCAGGAAGTGAAGATAGCAAAATCACAGCTTTGGTCTCACCATCGAATTTCATTCCCACAGACGACAATCTGGACAGAAGAGAATTCAAATTATTTATGTGCTCGGTCACTAAGCTTCCCTCTTTCAATCTCATCGTGAACAGCTCTCTCATCAAGAACACTTTATTAGTTGCAGATGGCTTTTCATACATGTTTGACAGGGCTAACATCATACCATGTGCAGTTTTTTCAGACATGATGTTAAAGGCAACGCCCCTCGTCAGTGATAACGTAATAACACCTCTAGTTTTCTCGTCCTTAGCATTCCATAGAGCTTCTGCAGCTTTATCTATTTTCTCCGGTTTTTCTTCCGGGACCATATCCAAGTCTTTTTGACCCAACAATGCTTCTATCTGCATTTTCCACCAACTATAATTCGAACCGTCAAACTTTTCAATCTGCAACTTTCCATCTTCAGCCATAATGACAAATGAAAACAGACCAAATTACCCAGTTCCAAGTTGATAATAACCTGTCAAAAACTGACAAACAAGCACTGAACCCAAACGACCCGAATAATAACCCGAAACTTGAACACCCAAAACCCGAACAACAACCCGAATAAACTGTAATCAGAAAACCAGAACGAGTAAACCTATCTTTCCTGATCGCGGATGAAAAACGGTTGTAAACGGCTATTGCGACGATGTCACAATCTGCAGTGATGAGTCTTTCTTAGCACAACCTCAATAAGAAAGAAGTTGGTCGACAGCAATCAAACTGTTTCGTTTTTTCTTTTGTCCAACAATTCACCAAAAAAAAACTTTCGCCTCCTTATGTTTTTTTTCCACAAAGTGAATCAGTAGCAAAACAAATATATATATTCGGATGATGGAGGTGACTCCAAAGATTTTGGAATCCTAGTACAGTAACAACAAACGAGTAAATAATATAAAAATGGGAGTTGTAAGATTCACTCACCAACCTTTTTTGACCCAAAAACTATTTTCACACATGATACAGGTGAATAGGCTTGAAGAGAAGATTGGACATAGGCTGGGCCTTAGTTAACAAGAAACGGATAAATGTAGTTTAGTGGTTATGATCAATGTCTCTTTTGTAATTGTTTATTTGGATTATTGTTATGTGGAACATTCAGTTTAGATTAATGATTATTTAAAACACGTAATAGCAAGTCATAAGCTTTGGATCAACCCAGTCATTCCCCGATCACCTAATTCCGTTGCGGGTCCGGGTGTGACAACTCTGAGGTTCAACTGGTTTAGTACTCGGACCGACTTCTTCATCATGAGCACTAGATCGTTTCGGTGTAACAACGATCGGTCTCAGAACTTGCTCTTGTGAAAGCGATTGATGATGTTGATATAAGATTGCTAGTTCCTCTTCAGAAGGTTCTATAGGCAGACTAAATGAATTCTAGTCGAACAGCCAAGAATCTCTCGGTGTTTGAGTAATAGTTGTATAGCATTGACAATCCACATTTTGAGCCTGCACCACTCGGTTAATGCACGGAAGATATACTCGCTTTAGGGGACTAGCATAGCCGACGAAGAATCCCACCAAAGATTTTGCTCCAAACTTACCATCGGGATCTATCACGGTGCATGGAGACCCAAATGGCTGAAGCCATTTAAGATTCGGCTTCTGACTTTTTATCAGCTCAAAACATGTCTTCTTGAATTTCTTAACCGTAAGAACTCTGTTCAAGGTGTAACACGCCGATGCCACCGCTTCGCTCTAAAAACTGACAGGTAGCTTCGAATTTGCGAGCATCGTGTGTGCTGTCTCTATGAGGATTCGGTTCTTTCTTTATGCGACACCATTTTGTTGCGGTGTATACAGCGTGCTGAATTCATGTAGAATCCCCCGTTTATTGCAGTACTCCAACATTTTGTTATTCTTGAATTATGTGTCATTGCCGCTTCTTATACATCGTATCAAAAGCTTGTAAAGATTCTCGAGCTTCTTGAATAACACCATCAAATAGTCAAAGGTTTCATCTTTGGACTCTAGGAACATCACCCATGAAAATCTCCAATAATCGTAAGTTACCAGTTACCACCAAACAATATAGATCTCCCGGTATACTTCTAACGTTGACTGGCCCGAAAGATCCATGTGTAATCGTTCTAGTGGTAGTTTGATCGAGTTGAGAAGCTTTTGTGGATGCAACTTCTTCTATTTGCCCTTTTTGCAGCTTATACAATTGTCGCTCAGATGAAAGTTCTTCAAATTAACTCCTTCCACTAGGTTGTTATGAACAAGAAAATTTATCTTTCGAAGGTGAATGTCCCCATCTTCCTATGCCATAATATCGGCTTCTTTTCTGTAGCTTTTAACACGAATAAGTCGTTTGAGGTTGTGGTTGTGACGCTCATATCAAGTACGTATAAGTCATTTTCTCGCGGAGCTCGCATAAGAATCCACTCCTCTGGAATTACAAACCCATGCTTGAGGAATCAAGCACTCCTTGTCGGTAAAGTGAGTTGTGAATTTTTTGTCATAGATTTGCAAGATACTCAGAAGATTGTTTTCGAGTTCAGCGATATAGTTGACTTTATCGAACGATACCATTCTTTTAGATAAAATACCCTCTCTAACTATTCTTCTGCCTTGATTTCCCGCAAACCCAATGTAGCCCCCTCTAATAGGTTTAACATCGTACAACAGGGCTAGCATTCCCGTCATGTGCCGAGAGGCCCCACTATCCACGATCCACTTTGATATAACGGATCTCAGAAGCCCCTACACATGCAAATAAATTATTACTTAAACAGAGAGACCCAAGCCTTAGCGGTCTTGGGTAGGTTACAACAATCTTTGGTACACTCACATTCTCACTTTGGTGTAGTATATCAAAGATGAGACACCGAGATCGCCCAAGGACATAAGGGCTCTTAGTATCGGGATGCATTTAACATCTAGTCAAACCCAAAAGTAGAGAATTGTTTTGCAATGGTTTTTTTTAACTTTAAAAAAATAAAAATAAGAAAGTAAAATAGATGGTATTTGTAAGCCACGAGTATGGAATCTTGAGCTCCGCCCCTAGTCCAATTTCAGTTAAGACCCTCTGTGGTCGTGTTCAACAATCTATGGCGTAATAGTGCCGCAACCAGAATAAACTGCTAACCCCATTCAAGTCCCCATCCTGACACCTACTGATTAACATCGGCTCCAACAAAATCTGATGCGGCTCCTAAACCAATCCGACTGAAAATCACTGTTTGTTGAACTATTAGGTGTCTTACTTAACCAAAGTGAATTATATGGAGTGAATTTGCATTGTCTTTTAATGTTTAGGTGCAATTGCAAGGCACATGTACAAGGATATGCATGAAATGGTGGTGGGAGAGTATCATATGTCAAATGTTTGAAGATCTAATTCGCTAAGGTTTGTGTAAGATTAAATATATTACGTATTAATATTTAATCTGTAGCCATTATAATCATTTACATTATATAGATCAAAATATATAACAATCCTATTAAATAATTAGTTGGTAATTGTTGATGGACCATATTACCCTTATTAACTAATTAGGGTTTCCTCCTGGGTGCTTATATAAGGAGAATTATGTGGAGGTTAAAGGGTTACTCAGTTACACAATTAGACACACCCCATAAGCCTAACATCATAATCGACCTCCATCTCCATACCGATTCCCTTATCGGTTTTTCTTAGCCACCATCATCAGTCAGCACCCTAAGGAGGAACCAGACCAAACTGACAACTATGTCAAACACTGTTGCTGCATCTCCATCTGGATTCTCTTTTGGCCTATACTGATGCAATCAAAGGTATGTTCATGTTTTCCCTCATGTATAAACAGAACTGATCCAACATGTGGTATCAGAGCATATGTTGATTAGTCAGTTCTGTTTTTGTAACACCTGTGCCTCCACGGCCATCAAACAAATGCCAAACCAATGAAATATTGTATTTCATACTTGGGATTTGTAAAAATATGTGTATCGTTTACACATATCAACTCTTGTTCGATTTTAAACTCTAAATCGCTTTCTGGAAGGTTATACGCGCACTGATGCGTAAATATAACCAGTTTAATGCAACGAACACTCCGGAATAGTGAAATAGGCTTAACATACCTTAAATAACCTTTACATAACTTAGAAATAATTTTTGGATGATTTGCTATGCCGAAAACAAGTTAATTCGACTACAGGGACTAAACTTGACAAACTACGAAAGTATGCCAATTTGAACTGTAACAGACATTCCGGAACATGACCATAAGTTAAACATATCATAAATATCCTTTACATAGCTTAGAAATAGGCTTTGAGGGGTTTGGTATGCTAAAATAAACTTTTGGGTCATTCAGGGACTAAAAGTGTCAAAAAGTGCACAAGTTTGCATTTTCGCGCATAACTTACGTTCTGAATACATCCGGACATCCAAAAATTTATGTAAGCATGACTATATTATGCTTTAGTGTTTGGCTTAAGAAAAATCCATTCGTCACGTCATTTGGATCGTTTTTCGCGCTTGTGCGCATTCCGTCGTAATTAAGCAAACATCGCGTTCGTACGACCAAACGAACCAACACCCGGCATATTTTTGAGCATGTTTCATGTCCACAATGTTTAGGAAACATTTTAGGGCCTTAAAGTTGGCTTTGCGGGCCTTAGAAGTGTCAGAAATGGCCTTAAACACGTGCAGGGGCTGAAACTGTCATTTCTGAAACTATTTCTGATCTGTGACTCCCAGGCGGCCCGCCTCAGTTTCTGTATATCCCCACGTGGGCCGCGTCCACCTTCTGGACCAGATTAACTGCATTTAACAGCAAATCCAGCTGTTTAATCCACACCCACACACTCACACATGCTTAGTCAGCTGATAAGAACCATTTTTAGCCACCATAACTTTCCGACACTTGTACGGATGAGATTATGGCACGATATTCGACAAACGATCTTAACGGTTACCCGAAAACTATAAATACCCCACCCCACAACTTCAAAAACCACTAGAATTTTGATCTTAGAAACTCTAAGTTGAAACCATTGTTTCATACCTGAGATTCTCGGATCGAGATTAGCATTCGGGGACCCTTCGTAAGTATTCTTTCGTTCTTTTCTTTATTTTATTGCTTTTTGAGTAAGAAAGTCAAACTTTGTTTGACTTTCAGCGTTGACCAGCTTATGGTCAATGCGAAGTTCATTTGAACTTCGCAACGTGATTGTAATCACGATGGTTATAGTCCCTTGGGACTATGCCTACTGATTACCACGTCGTCTAGGGTCGTAGGGTAAGCGATCTAATAAATCGCTTATACCTTCGAACTCGACCCAGTTTGGTCGATCATTAGGATCCGACCAAATACATTAGGTGACCATAGTATATAGGGAATAACCTTCCGAGGTTATACCTTATGGTCACATCG
>JARYGA010038446.1:0-32754 GCA_030545235.1 Helianthus tuberosus
TAAAGTCCGGTTGTTCGGTTGGATGTTGATCCGTTAAAGTGCTAAATAAAGCTTTAAAGTGTCTTTTATATTGTTTTTAGTGACACAATAAATTCCAACACTTTGGGAAGTATCTAGGACTATTTTGCCAAGTTTTTACACTTTACTAGCATTGTTAAATGCTGAATTTTGGTTATTTAGTGCAGAATTCTGCACTTAAAGTATGTTTTGGCACTTCCCGGCACTATAACTATCACCTAGTGATGCAGTTTTATGATCCTCACCTCCCTACACTCACTACTAGTGTAGTATTCTATCTCCGGCTCATACTGGCCTCAAAAACAATGTCTGTCTAGGTGCTGGCATTGTCAGCATGTTTGCTGGGTTATCCGCTCAGTGTGCTAACTGTGCTTTGTGCATCAAGTTTGTCACTAAAGTTTGTGTATAATAAATGGAGTGACAGTATGAAATGTGATGCATATGTATGTATGTAAAAGAAATCAGAAAGCAGTTTATTCACAGTTGAAATCAAGCACAGTCATTAAGCACAAATTTAATATTAATTAACTGTACGGATGCATGCAAATTTGACAGTTGTCACATTCTCCCCCCGTTAAGAAAATTTCGTCCTCGAAATTTATACTACCTTAACTCCTTATGGTTACGTCACACATGTATATATATATGAATAATACTGAGGTAGATAATCACCAACCCGAATCAAACCTTACTCACATCAGGTGAGTCCCAGAATATGTAACAACTCGAACCCTATGGTTAAAAGGTATGTGCTTTTAGCATTTGTTGTCAGAGGTACAAGACGTACTTGACGTATAGTCTAGTGTAATCCAGCTAGCAGGGGGGTTCCACAAAAGAGAGGTTTTGACTAATAAGATTCTCAAACGATCGATCGCAATATGCAAACGAGTTTTCACGAACCCTAGCATCCGTTATATCAATTCAAAATCAACAACTCAAATGAAATAGTAAAATGATATGTCAACTCCCGAGTAGATGAATGGTAAGATTTAGTGTGTTGAAAATTTTGAATTGCGAGAATACGCCGAGTGAATACAAGCGAATCTGGTGTATCCTTGCCTTGATTTGTAGTTGCATCAGAAATGTTTAAATGACAAGTCAACAAAAGTATATGTAGTTTTGCATGAATTAGTTGACCATGGTTAGCACAAGCTATAAGTTTGTAATGACGCCACAGGGTGTCGCTATGACATAATTCAATAATAGTGGTGACTGAACAAGTTCACCGTGCTTTAAACCAAACGAAAGTGTACCGAAACAAGCCTGAAGATTTGATTTACACAATGTTACAAAGTCTTTATTGAATACGGAACATCAAAGAGTCACTGTTTTTGATCGAAGGATGAAAAAGTATTAAGTACCGTAAGGCATTCGATTGTCAATGAAAGAATCGTTAGGAGGTACATTGTGCTTATGAAATGAATATATGTACCATTGCCTTAACACACAATTGTGTTGAGACTGCTTTGATCGTGAATATCAAAATGGATTGTTAACAAATAAATAGGCAATTAAATCCGTGTATGAAGTGAGTAACCCAATTAGCACAAGCTTCAATTTTTGTGAAAAATATCACCGCAAGGTATCGACACAAATCAAACGATTTAGTGGAATCGTAGACCAAACGAACCTGCTACGAATTGAAATGAAAGAATCTTTGCAAAAATATTTGTATATGATGCTCCCAATACATCATATGACGTCTGAAACTGAATATGCGAAGTGGATAAGTTCAAGCAATCGAACTTAATTTTAGTGTAGCCCGGCAATAAACGTATCTATCAACAAAGGGAATATCGGCATGGTAACAAAATAAACCATGAATGTAATTTGTAATAAAAGAAGTTTCAAGAGAGTGTGTTGACTTGATAGCAAAAGAGCCAACAATTTCAATAATGTAGGTCATTCGGATCACAACCTAGTAATTAGATTTTGCAACGGAATATTTGAACTTTAATGAAGCGTTTATTCGAAATGAAACCGCATGCGTAGCAAAAGGTGCATGGATCATATATAAGTTTTCAAGTAATGAAGCGGTGTGTAACTGCTAAAATGGAGAAGTGACCAAGCATACGAAGCAAACGTGTGTTCGCTCTTAGCGAAGAGAATCAACGTGATGCAACTACTTTGAGGGGAGTAGAGATGCAAACATCTACTTGCTAGAAGCAAAAGTGAAGATTTCAACGAAAGAAAATTTAAGTACTTTTGGTTTTGTTAACTGAAATGACATGTTTGTCAAGTTAATGATGGTTGATTGAGTTGACAGATATGGTTCCTAAGTAAAAAATCCTTACGAGTTTGGACCTGGGTTCCCAAAGGTCCTAAATATATGTTTTCTAAATCCTCCAGATTTCGTATCCCGTGTAGAACTGGTTTGTGCATTGTGTAGGAAGCACTATTTTTGTGTACGTCTAAGAACAAGTCATTGTCCCACAATTTTTCCCCGGCATACTTTCTTCCCGAATTCACTGCTAACGACGCTCGATCGTCGACCAGTCGTGTAATAGTAGTTGGGTCCTCACAGTCAGTTATGTAAGATGTTCGTTAATCCTTAGCAAGAGTCACTGACTCTCGTGGGTTAGCTCGTTCGGCTCCTGGTAATTGATGCTCATTTGAAAAAAATCATCGTCCTTCTTCTGACGAGCAGAATTGGGGTTACCCAAAAGGGAATTTTGGTCTGTTATCTTCCTTCTCTATCAACTTCTGAAGCTTCACTGTCAATACTTGCATCTCCGAAGGTGTAAGTCGTTAAGGGGTATTGACTACAGGCGCAACGCCTGGAATCAATCTGATGTGAAATTCGACTAGCCGTTGAGAAGATAATTCTGGAAAATCTTTGAGGAAGACCTTAGGATATTTCCTTATCATAGGAATATCTTCGTGCTTTGGTTCTTCGGCTCCTCCTGTCCCCGACATGAGCCAAGAAAACAACACATTCTTTACGCAACATCCTTCGTGCCTTCAAGCAATTTGTAATTTGCAGAGGCGTATCCCGCTTCATGAGTCAAGATCGCTTCTTCGTTCGCCATCGCGGTGCGGATATCAATCTCCTATTGATCATTTGTCAACCAATCCCTCCAACTACCTTGTTGAAGTCTCCAAATTCACTGGCAGTAGATCAAGCGTAAACTTATGCTCTCAGGGTTCTATCCTACCGATTCCAATCACTTCGTTGGCTTCCACTAGCTTCCCGTTAGCTAGTACTATCGTGTGCGGATTATCTAATTTACTTGTTACTAAATCAAGCATACTCTCAAACTCTAGAGATGCGAAGCTAAAATTTGCAACAGTATCTAGCAGCACAGATGCATAACGTTGAGTAATATGGGACGTACCGATATCCAAACTTGGATTCCTGGCGTGCTCCCCTAGCTCTGCTACTGAGCTTTTATCCTTGTGTCTGATTCTTCTTAGGATAGTATTTTCTGAAATGCTTCCTGCTCCCACAGTTAAGACAAACTTCAGCACGTTTTTGTTTGTCACTCGTCCTGCCTTCGTCGTTATCATTGTTTCCTCTGTGATTCTTGCTATCATCTTGACCTTTATTTCCACTTTCAATACCTTGTCTACAAGTCTCCTTGGGATGCCCCCTCTTACCACAGTTATCACATTTTCCATATTTACATCGCCCGACATGATAACGTAGACAATTGTCGCACTTAGGTAGGATACCCATGTAGTCTTTTCCCTTCTTGGCCTTCTTCTTGTTACTTTCTCGAGTAATCATTTTGAAATTTGCGAATTTTCTTTTGTTATCTCCAGATAACTCTACAGGAGTCTCCTCTTTCTCTTCCATACTGGAAAATTTTCCTTGTCTAATTGCTTCTTCAGTGAGTGCCACGCTTGTGTTGATAGCCTCGGTGATCGTTGAAGGTTTAGATGTCGTTACCAGGCTTAGAATCTGAGGTGCTAGTCCCCCAATGAAACGTTCGATCTTCCTAGATTTTGGTTCCACCAAACGCGAAGCAACTTGTGATAATTCGCCAAATCTCTGCACATATTCAGCTATCTTTGGACCCTCCATTTTCAAGTTCCACAATTCAGTTTCCAACTTCTGGACATCCGCCCTAGAGCAATATCTCTTGCGCATTAGTTCCTTCAGTTCGTCCCATGTCAAAGCATACGCAGTAGTCTCGCCCATTGCCCGAACCTGAAAGTTCTACCATGAAAGAGCCCCATCTACAAATAGTCCAGCTACGTACGTGACCTGATGTTCTGGGGCACATTTGCTCAACCGTAAGACAAAATTCGTCTTCTCCACCCAACGCACAAAGGCTAAGGCACCCCCAGTGCCGTCGAATCCTCGAGGTTTGTGGTTCAAGAACTGCTCGTAAGTGCAGCCCTTGCTGTGTTTGGAGCGAAGGGCCTCGAGTTGTGCAATGGCTTGCGAGATGCGTTCTTGTAGTCGTGCCGTCGATGTGGGCGGAGGGTTGTTGGCATTGACGTTCCCTTGTGTCGACATCTTCTGAGAAGAAGATTGGTTAGGTCAGGTCTCATTTGCTCAGTGAGTGCATTTAGTTGTTTAGTGGTCATAAGTACATACACATATTAGGTTATCATACCAACCAATCAAGCAATAGTATAATCGTAGTATAACCAAGTAATTTGGTAATTATCTTTAATGAGAGTATAGCAAGTAAGCACGTAGCATTATAATGTTAGTATGCATATAAAGGTCAATATTCGTGCTTAACGAAGACATACCGACTAAGCTTTCGTCGGTTATTGGCCACAAAGTATTGTCGCATGTTTAATGATAATTGGCTCCCATTGTTTTCCGGCCACAATTGCATTGTCTTACAAAATGTATCACATTAACAGGGTCACCCTACCCTTGCCCAAAATATATTAGTGTATCAAAATTACGTAGTCAGATGTGGTCCTCAAAAGTCTCCACCGTCCCGGCTTATCATTAGTGTCCTTACCCAAATGCAATCCGCACAATCCAGAAAACAAATATAATGGTGACTAAGGTGGAGGAGGAAAGAAAGCAGACTGCTAGCATGCGTGAACTCCTCCTCGATTTTGTATATACGTCGAAGTCATTAACTGTTCTGCCGCTCGACAATAAAGAGACGAGCATCAAAACCTAGGAGAGGTGTAATAGCGGCAGGTGAGAGCGTCAAAAGGAATCTTGATGAATGTGGGGGATCCAAGAATACTGTCAATAGACAATGTGGAGAATGTGGTGTCAGCTTAAGCTCCAAAACTCTGAGTCTTATATCCTTAAACTGCAGCTGATGTTACAGGAGCACTCGTCCCGTGTGTTGCCTCCATAATGTGAGGGATGGCAAGGGTCTAAAGTCAGTATAGTGTATTAGAGGGACCATCGAAGTGGCTCATCTGGCGTTGTAGAGGTGAATGTAGCAAACGATGCGGCCTGTAGAAAATGCTGCTGTAGCAAATGAGATCGTTACGCAGGTGCTGACCTGGAGTACCTTCCCGTGGTGTGGGTATGTCTTGAGAAAAAGCGATAGGCATGTTGGCGCAATGGACGTCGGTCTTTATAGGAGCAACATCAGCGGGTGTAGGTGCAGCAGAAATGTCTCAATGAAAGGAGAATCAATAGGTGCAGGTACTGGGTCTGGTACAAGGAGTGCAATGCATGGTAGACCAAAAAGAAATAGGATCGTTATCACGTAAAGGTGTGGGTTCAGCAGGTGCAACATCGAGCTGATCCAAAAGGTGCAGAAGCTAGCAGGCTCTGGGTCGTGTAACGGTGTGGTGCCTCGAGCAGGTGATAGAGCTGCAGCCATGTCATCGTCGTCTGCGTCAGTAGTAGAAAGTTGTAATCCAGCTGTTTGTAAGGTTGCAGATATCACAGACTCAAAAGAGTCTGAATGCATGCTAGAATCAGAGGATAGCTTGCTAATAGGGGTCTTAAGAAGTGAAATTAGTAACAGTGTCCTTGTCTAATTTTCTATCATCATGGGTGTCAGCAGGAGGACCATCAACAAATATGTCAACGTCGTCGTAAATTGTTTGTCGAGTAGCCATCCTTCAGTAGAAATGTCCACAGGAGGCGCATCATCGAGGATCGGAGCCATGGTGTGCCCACCATCGGGATGACCAGTGATAGAGTGGTCATGGATTGAAACAAGAGTGACAAAAAGATTCTTGTCAGAGAAACCATCAGCGAGGATAAAGTATCACCAAAATCTGGTAGTGCGGATTGTTGGAAGTCGTCCTCGTCCTTAGTCAGCATATCAGGATCACGCTCAGCGTCTGACGTAAATGTCTCTGGCGCAGATGTAGTCTCATTATCTGTGACGGTGGTCGTAGTGTTATCAAAGTCTGATAACTCGTTCTCTAAATAGAGTGACATGTGTGTCGGTGCGTAGCATGTATATCCATAGTAATTACTAATAATTAGTATATGCAAATAACTACCACATATGCACGTTTATCAATAATTAGCACCTAAGCATGTATATAGTATTAATGAAAGCATGTAGTCATCCTAGTCTTCCCAGACTATCCCACCCAGCCTCTTAGACTGAACTTCCCAGTCTCTCAGACTAACTCCCTTGTCTCTAAGACTAACTCCCTGGCCTCTAAGACCAACTCCCTAGCTTCTAAGACTAACTCCCTGGCCTCTAAGACCAACTCCCTAGTCTCTAAGACTAATTCCCTGGCCTCTAAGACCAACTCCCTAGCCTCTAAGACCAATCCTCCCAGCCTCTAAGACTAAATCCCTGGCCGCTAAGACCAACTCCCTGGCCTCTAAGACCAATCCTCCCAGTCTCTAAGACTAAATCCCTGGCCTCTAAGACCAATCTCCCAGTCTCTAAGACTAAATCCCTGGTCTCTAAGACCAATCCTCCCTCAGTCTCTAAGACTGAATTATAAATATAAATTTTGGAATGTGTATGTGTGCGTTTTGTTTGTAAAAAAATGTTTGTGCTCTGGATCTGGACGTTTTGTGTATGCAATGTAAAAATGTTTAAAAACGTTTTCGTGAGAGCCCTGGTGATCATAGTCTAGACTCGAGAAAGAATCCTAGTTCGCTATGATCGAGGCTCTGATACCAAGCTGTCACACCCTGACTTTTGCGGAAGCGTGGGTTTGTTGGTGTGACTTCTTAATACCATAGCAACAATCATAACAATGCTATATGATAAAAATATGAGATGTTCATTCATTAATAAAGTTTAGAAAAATACCATATTATACTTGTCTTAAAACATCAATTTCCGAAATAAGTTACAATCCATGATTTGTTTAAATGAGTCATAAAAACTTAGCAAAAGACCTTAAACAAACTAGGTTTAGAGGTATGTAACCCGTCCAAGTAGAGATTACTCCTTCTAAACCCTACGACCCTGGATGACTTCTTTATTCAAACGCAGCTTGAAAAACATGCATACCGTGCCAGATCCACTAGTTTCCTGAAATACATGTAGTTTGAAAAATCAACAAAAAGTTGAGCGAGTTCATGTAAAAGTGAGTATGTATAAACCTTTGTAATATGTCTGTATGTATGAAAATCCCTGGTATGTAGCAATTAAGGAAAAAGAGATCACCATTGGGTTGCAAAGCCAATGATATGTGTGAAGTGATGCAGGAAGACTCAAACCTAGCGGATTTGTGCGTCGGGCACTTAGTCACCACTTGGCCCACTCAGCGGACTCAGGAGTGGGGCTCGCTACACCCAAATAGATCTATCACTAATGTCCCTCGGTCCTATAACGAGTATTAATGGCCCCAAGTAAAACCTACCCACTCACATGATCTAAGTAGTAAACCCTCCTTAAGCTAACCATACCATGTATATAAAAGTCTGTAATAATTGTCGCATGTATTTCACCCCCGAAGTATAAAACTGAAAACAGTAAAGAGAAAAGGGGGACATGAACTCACTGTATTGCGTCTTCAGTATGTGTAACCCAAGTCTCCTCAGCCAACACGACTACCTACAGTGTACTAACGTCTATTAGACGAACGGGTCGTGCCTTGTCTTAGTATTTGTGTTTTTGGGTTACGTTTCTGGTATTATTCCAAGTTATAATCACTAGTTTTCGTTTGGATTAATTGTTAAACCATATTTCATATTCCTACTTCTCAAGTATTTTGACTTCGTATTTTCCTTCCCAAGGATGGGGGTATCTCATACGTGTATTTTCGTATTTTGTATTTGTATATCTTGCCACGTAATGGCGCTGTATTTCAGTGTATTGTTCTAAATAAAAAAAATATGTTAATATATTCCCAATATATATTTCCAAAACCATATATTTCAAGTCTCACTTAAATATATATATAAATAAACCTTATTTTGTTTAATCATGTATCGTCCCAGAAAATATATATTTTTCTCAAAAATTATATATCTTCTAAATATACTAGGAAAATATATTTTTATCTCCCACTTGGAAACCTTATTTTGTTTAATCATGTATCGTCCCAGAAAATATATATTTTTCTCAAAAATTATATATCTTCTAAATATACTAGGAAAATATATTTTTATCTCCCACTTGGAAAAATATGTTCAACTCATTTGTCCAAAAATAACGTATTTCCAAAATAATATTTTACCAAAATATACGTATAAGACTATTTTCCCGAAATATTACATAAGTCACGTTTTAGCGTTGAAATAACAATACCGGTGTAGCTTAAATATTTATTTGTGAGAGAGTTGGTATATTTTGGAGTCGAAATTTCATAATATTTCAAATTATATTATTTTTACCCTAAAAATAATATATATCTAGTTCACAAATAATCAAATAATCACACAAGCGTCTTACTATAAAATATATATTCTAAATATATATTTATCAAGTTTTATTTACGAAAATCCACCTCCGGTACTTGGTAATTTTTGAAATAAAAATCATGGCGAAGTTTATTTTGAAAACCAAGTTAAAAACGTATTTGTAACCTTTTGTTAGAAAAATATTTCTAAGTGTTGTAATTTTAGAAAAATTTCGCCAGAGTTTCTTCTGTAAATGGAGGTGTCCATGCTTTCTAGCATATCATTTTCTTTTGTAAAATCATTCAAACAATTTACCAACCAACAATATACAATCTTTAATCATCGATCTTAACCAAAAATAAACATGAACCATAAACTTGTGAACTTGAAAGTTTGTAAAAATATGTAGTAAATTACTAACATATTTAGTAGGTCTTGTTATCTTTAAAAACTAGTAAATTTCTCGCGTATTGCTGTGGCGACGAAACGTAAAGTAACTCGAATTTATATCTTCTAATATATTTGACCCGACTGGTCTCTGAGCGAAATTTATTTCAAAACGTAGACCAAATGAAAACGTACATAAAAATAAGCAAGGAAATGTATTATATTTGACCCAACTTATTTGCGAACTAATTTTACATCGAAACATTAACCAACTTCAAAATAAGCGCTTGCGGCGTCGGCGAAACGTAAGGTTACTCGAATTTATACCATATAATGAAAACGTACCAACTAAACACGTACATAAAAGTAAGTACAAAAATGTATAATATCTGAGCCTATTCATTTAAAAAATTTTTTTACGTAGAAACGTAAATCAATTTGAATTTATACGGACACTTACATAAAATAAGCATGTAAAACTCGATTACGAAGTCTTTGGAAAAGTTGAGGGGCTGCAAGTGCCAATCCTGAAAGTTGAAGGGTGAAAGTAAAAGAAAAAAAAGGACAACAAAAGACAAAAAAAAGTTTTCAAAGAGAAATTACGTCGAAACGTAAATCAACTTGAATTTATACCGACACTTACATAAAAATAAGCACGTAAAATTTGATTACAAAGTCTCAGAGAAAATTGAGTGATTGTAAGTGTCAATCTTGAGAGTATAAATAAAAGAAAAAAATGAATACAAGTGGATGCCAAATACATACTATACACTATCTTCTATTTGTAAGTATATATTATTTTTTATTTTTTTGAATGGCTGATTTAATAATCTACAGATCGCCTTTTTTACTTATGAAATGAAATTGTTTTTGAGTTGCAATGGCGGCATGAGGCTTTGGGGTGTACGAAGTAAAGAGTAAAGCAAAAGATAACATGGAAAATTGGAAACAAAAAGAAAGAAGGAAGCTACAAGTCTACAACTATAAGCTACTAGTGGGGAACCCGCGCGTTGCAGCGGTGACGACAGTGCAAGGGTTGATAGCGTAAGCCTTAAAACATTAAAAGAAAATCATGTATATGTATGTATATATATATAAAAGCACCCATGCTTTTCAATGAGGTAAGTTTTCAATGCCTGTAGGAGAGACAGACTAATCAGATTGTCGCATGCTTTTATGAAGCCATTCAAATTGTTTGGATATAAAAAACCAACAATAAGCTAAGTGTAACTAACCAAAGCTTTGCAATAAAAATATTCTAGAAGACATACCACCATTCCAAGAGAATCCACCAGAAGCATCAATAGTTATGAAATTAATACTTAGCTAATATGATATATTTTACATTGCATTCATTAGGTATAGTGGAAATGCCCGCGCGTTGCGGCAGGTGTGTTTGTTTTGTAACAATTTTCGAACCCAAGAGTATCTTCCCACACCTGCAATTTCAGTCGCATGATATCAGAAATATCATTAATGTCACACGAATAGGAAGAAGTACAGATTAAGTCATATAGTTGTGGTGAATGGTGGTTGAGTAATGGATTAAAATGTGGTTAACTTTTGGTACGGACAAAAGAAGTCCAATCCAAAGTTGGTTTTATAATGATTGTTAGTTTCAAAAGTTATTGAGTATCGGCGTGTTTGACCCATTGGCACATTTCCTTTTTAAGCTATTTCTAGTATACTTGTTTGACCCATTAAAGATAAACATATTCCGAATCAACTTTTATAAGCAGTTGGGTGCTCTCATCCACCAAAAGTAAAAAAAAAAAAACATTATGGGTAACCAATGTGTGGTTTCCATTTTCTCATAAACATAGTTATACCTTGTAACATAAACTATCTAATATACGGAAAGATCTACAAAAAAGATAAAAATATTTACTTGTGCAAGGCCAGGTTGTGTAGCACACTAAATCATTAAGCGACCGATTACATCATGTGCCACAACGGTTCAACAAGATCCCCGTCTACAAATTAATAAGTTCTGTAACACGGACACCCAACATCTGAAATTAGTAGGGGCAAATGGGCAATGGTGTTGAGGAAACTGATTTATTTCTGGAAAGAATGTACAAATTTTCATCTGGTGACAACAAATTCTAACTTGTAAATGAAAATCTATACAACAGTAACATAATTTTTTTTTCTCAATCACCAGATAAGATTACTTTTATTTAAAGCAATATATACAGAAATTGTAATCAAAGAAGATAACTGGACCTTTTAGCTGCTGATGTCAAAGTACTTGGGATCCGATGAATGATGATATTCCACATGCAACTGCATTTTTAGACCAACAACGTCACATTACAAACTAACCATGTTTATTAAAATAGCACAAACACAAATGGTTACCGTCAACCCAAACCCACCGGACTCGCCCAATATGCCAATGTAGGGATATAACTAACTACCTTGCCTTCATCAGCGTCAGAGTGAAGTTGGAGAAATGTGGTCAACTTTTGGTGCGGACAAAAGAGGTTCAGTCCAAAGTTGTTTCTACAATAAATATAACCAGTTACCGTAATCAATAAACTCCACAAAAATTAACCTACCAGTTTCTCAACTCAACGACTGGGCCACACGCTTCCCGTGCAGTAACTCAGAAAAAGAATGGCATGTGGTCCACCATTCTAGACCACACAAGATCATAAGGTCAATCCACAAGAAAACCAAAGGTGGCACCAGTTACCGGCTCAACCGAGCCACCGGCTGCCAGAGCTTCTTCGATTCTAAGTGTCGGCCATCGTTGCTTTGTAAATAGCCAAGGCAGCAGCCTCCATAAGAGCTTCAGCTTGTTGCCTCTTCTGATCTCTTTCGGCTGCTTGTGTTTCATGCACTTTGATATAGGCCTTTGACTCTTCCATCAACTTTCAACATTCAACATTGCTATTCATTTATTGAAATAACAAGGTTAGTTAATTTCTAGATTAGTGTTAAAGTAAGAAGATAACAACTCACGACACAAATCAAGTCGTTTAAAAATAAACGGGTCAAAAATGGTAACTCTAGAATTTTTAAAAATCATCAAGTCTACCCTTAAAAAATACACATTCCCTGAAACGGATCATAAACCATATAAACCCATTAAAAATTTAGCGGTTCAGAATTGTCAACTCAAAATAGTTACAAATCATTGAGTCTACCCTGAAAAGAATACACATCCTATTGCAAAAAAAAAAAAACAAACAAACATTTTGACCTTTTTCAAATCAATGATGTGAAATCAACTGAAACAGAAGGCTTAGAAGATAAAATAAAGATCAAATTTGAAATAAAAGGGCAAGAAATAAAAACTTTTCTTATAATCAAGCTCGCGTGTCTTCTAAATGACCGTTACTTAGGAAGAACATCACTTGTAAGACGTCGTCTGACTCTTTTCTGCTTATAGCACTGCCATTAAATTCTATGTCAACAACTTCCACTTCTTACATATATATACACATATTGATATATAATCTTTAAAGATAGCATTTTTACCTTGAAACTTTGATAACAGCAGATGTCGTCTTCCTATTAGTCATCCAATAACTGTACACATCTTATAAAACTTAATTTGACGCCAGCTGTAAACACCGTCAATGGCTGATGCAGCCTTAGAAAAATGATAACAAATCCCTAAATTACCAATTTTGTAAGGCAATCTCTCATGGACAAATTTTGTAAGGCAATCTCCCATGGACAAATTTTGTAATTACCAATTTTATAATATACATATGCTTACTTGCTTCATCAGCCACTATAGCTTTCTAACTAATCCATATGCTTACAGATCATAATTCATTTAATGCAAGAATGTCTTTTAAATAATGAACAAACAAAGTTACTAACAGAATGTCTTTTGTCTTAAGCTGTCGCGCATCAATGTCTCTTGCAGCCTCGGTATAGTCGGTTACAGTCTCCGTGCACTCCTCTACCTAGAATTATAAGTTTACTGCATTTAAATAATGAACAAACAAAGTTACTGATGGAAAGCGATAAATAAGTAACCTCGAAATTGGTCAATACGACTTCTTTGTTTTCTGCAGTGATGTCATTACTGTTAACTTTATCACCGTGACTAACTTTTACAGCGGGATGTTTATCATCCTTCTTAATCCCCGCAAACTAAAAGGGAGAACACCTTTAGTATAGCTTGAAACATAAGAGAGAAACTCTCTTAAGTTGGCAACCACTTGTAAAAATATCAGCAATATAATTATTTGTCACCCGAGATAGTACATTTTCTCTAACACAATAAAACAAATACTAACCAGGTCTTATGAAAAATAACCCTACTTTATGACTATATTACAAGAAGTCAATCAACCAACATGTCTTTGACAAATTATTTTACAAGTAAATTATCACACAATCTACAATTGGTTAAACTTCAAACTTGAGCCATCTATCCAAACTATTCATATGGTTGTAATGATGACTGAATATGATCTGCCAATTAACTGGCAAAAAGACACAAGCCGCGGTGGTTAACTATTAAAGACATCCATTTCAACCTTAACTTGTTTGACCCGTTACCCAACGCGTACATCTTGCGACCTCTAGTGCCTCAAGACAAATATAATTACTTACCGAGTAACCCGGTGATGTATAAAACTCTTTGCAAACGGGATTGAGTCCGTGAACAGTCCTCTAAATCGATCAGCAAACCAAAAAAGCTGCATTTTGTGAAAACAAAACCAAACGTCACGTCAAAAAACAGCCACAACGAAGTCATTAGGAACTAAGAAATAATAAGTATTTGTTCCTGACCTGTTTTGCATGAACTAATAACAAATCAGAGTAAGAAGACTTATAAGGCCTAAAAGCAATAGCCGCTGCAACCATAACAGCAGCAGTTTCACCCGCAAGGTCTGAACCTGGGTGTTTAGGTTAACCTCAATGAAGACTGAAGAACTTTAATAATATATTCAAGCAAACATGAGCATGATCACGCAAAAACCTACCTTTATCGTATTCATGTCAATACGTTGGCCGAGAAGTCGTGCAAGGATCACACCCTGTTCAGCATAAAAAATAGAAATATAAAAGTATAAAACGCATGGGATGATTATATTATCGTTACAATATCTCCCTTTGCAAAGTAAAAACAAATTGTTCGTTAGTAGAAATTTTAAATATTATGCAGAAGTAGGGATGAGATAAAGACCTTTCGTGCAACATCCATACCGCTGAGATCGTCACGAGGATCTGAACAGAAATTTAAAAACAAATTAAATTTTACATGTCTAATAAATCTAATAGATCTAACTTTATAATAAATTTTGACCTGGTTCAGTATAGCGCGAGGTCTTTAGCAGCTTTAACAACTTCACTGAATCCTCTATTTAATCCCTTGCATATTGTTGCCCCAACAAAATTATTGTATAATAAGTATAATATACAAAGACAAATGAGCATTCATTTCAGAACGACAGAACCAATAATATGTTAAGAAACAAATAAGTGCATATATACGACATTTATTTCAGAACCAGTAATATGTTGAGAGCTTACCAGCGGTGAATTCAAGAACAACGACGACAGTCATAACAGCCCAAATAGCATTTTGTCCGACCCCTTTAAACAAAGGCTCCATTAAGTATAACAAAGACACTAATGTCAAAGAAAACCCTACTTTAAATGCATGGATCAACCTTCTCGGATCATCTCGACCAAGTTTCCATGTTTTCCGACATATGTAACCCGGATATCTCATCATCTTCTGCATAGAAATCTGTGTTTTCTTGTTGAAATCGGTCATCATCGTGTCTGGAATTCGCATACGCAATTGCATCGATTGATTGATGGATCCAGTTGGTTACATTCAAGATTTCTACAACAAAAAAATTATGATGTTGACAATAGAACCCACTTTTCATCCAAGAACACCTAATAAAACCAAACCAAACATAACAGATCGGAACCGTAAATCAAAACATAACAAGTCGATTCAGAATTAGATGGGAACCCTAAATCGGCCTTTGACAATCGAATGGAAAGAAATCGGACTTACCTTCAAACAAACAGAACAATCGACCTGGATTGTAAGCAAATCGGACCTTGAATCGGCATTCGAATCTTTGAATTTGTGTCGCCGTGCGAAGATGAGTGAGCGAAGATGAGTAAATGTCTTCCAGCAGTTACTCCCAATTGAGGTAATTGCAGATCGTTTCCTACTCTCCTGATTCTCTCTCTATGGGCAGGGCAAGGGTGATGAAGGTGAAGAGAGGAACGCATTTACTCTTCGGTTTGATTACGAGGATGTCTATTGGGTTTCTTGAGGGCAGAGAAGGAAAAGATTTTGGGGGTGTGAGTAGAGGGTGCACGTGGAATTACTGTTATACCCTTTCAGGTGTCTTAAAATGTGTACTCTTTACAATTTTACCCTTATAAAATAGGCTTTCATTATCTGTACACATTGCTTCAAAAGTTGGACGCCATGTAAAATTACTTTTGTGTACGTCACTTCTCCTTTTTATAATAGTAAATAAGATTAGTTTCTTAAAAACGTTATTTTTAAAGAATGTGTATTTTCACAACTTCTTGTCATGATTTACAAAAATATTTCTTTGTTAAACTTTCTTGTTACACAAGTGTTCATACACTTGTTTACCTTCTAAAAATGTATTTAGTTCACACAAGATCCGGGTTTTAACAAGACTAGTATTTTTTTTACTTGGTTCTTCCGAAAAACCACTTGTAGATCTTTAGATCTACAAGTTTAGAATCTTATTTTTCAAGAAAAATTATATTTATTCAAGTCCAAGGTTCATGTATGGATGGACTCATCATCTTTCATATTTCTAACTTTTACAGCTTACTAGTTTATGTTCTTAAACATGAACTAGTATGTCTAGATGATAATCCATCTTGCTTCTACTAACAAACAACATGTAATAATCATAACAACACAAGATCTACATGATTTACCCACATATCTTCTCTTTATCCACCCTTTATCACTTTATGTTCAAGACTTAGATTATGTTCATTAGAGTTTCTTAAGTTTTTATCATTCTTTAAACTATTAACCACCAAAAATAAGACCAAGATGAAGATTTAAGGCACTTACTACTAGCACAAGGCTAGGGGAGTTCAAGAAGATAAATGAAGTGGATAAAAGCAAATGGTGATGGTCCTTCAACTTCCGAAAGCTCCAAGCTTACTTATACGCCTTCTAACACCCTTGTATATGTGTGGTTTGTATGAGAATGGATGAATGGTGGTGAGCGTGTGTGTGTTTGTTCATGGCCGTAGCCAAGGAGAAGAGAGGAAGGAGTGTTGTGTTGTTGGTGAGTTTGTGAAATTGTGAAGTTAGGACCCTTAGGTTACTTCTTATAATCTCTAATACAAGTTCCCAATGGGTAATATGTTTATTAAAGTGGTATCAAGATCATTTAAATAATCAAATAAAATCTTTGGTGGGACCTCCATGTTGGACGGTCATAGGTGGGGGGGGGGGGTAGTAGATTAGGCTCCAACCAACTAGTTAGGTTATGTTTAGATTTCAAGCATATAGTTAGGGATTTGGTTACTAGATCTTTATTTAGTGTGTTATGAAATATAAGGTGTGTTAGGGTGTTCGGTGTCACACCCCTTTCTACGGCGGAAGCACGAGGTGTGATCATGAAAGGTTCTCATTGCATACGAAGAGTAAACATGCTACATGCTCGTAAAATAACATTCAAATACCATAATTTGAAAGCATACGTTAGCGTTTACATCGCTAAGTCGCATAAAACATTGTCTTAAAAGTTTACAACTTTATTTAAAGTTAAACACAAGCGACATCCACGAGCATAAGCAAGACCGCGCGCACATCCATTCTAGTTACCTGAAATACATGTGAGTTTTTGGAAAAACGTCAACATAAAGTTGGTGTGAATTCATGCAGTTTTGTATTTCATGTTTGTATACTTTGTATGAAAACATAGTTTGTGAGTAAATCAAGTTTTCATATATAAATCCAGTTTCATGTGTACACCACGTACCCATTTATAATTCAATCTTTTCTTGAGTACCCCACGTACTTCAAGTTATATATCAATCTTCTTGAGTACCCCACGTACTTCAAGTTATATATCAATCTTCTTGAGTACCCCACGTACTTCAAGTTATATATCAATCTTCTTGAGTACCCCACGTACTTCAAGTTATATATCAATTCTGTATTGTATGAATTTTATGTAAATACAGTATTTCTGTAATTATCAGATTGTTAATGGGTTGCAAAGCCATTAACCTGTGGCACGTCATAGGAAGTCACCAAACCTAAGGCATTTAATTGGTATATTCTGAGACACAAAAGCACTTCCTCGGTTCTCGCCCCGACCGGGAGTGTGGCTGCCAGGCACCCGTTTGATCTAACCTTTTGTTCTGCGGTCTAGGTATATTGTTGATTAATGGTGCTTCTGTACCCTATTCGTGACACTATTTCTCATAACGCATCCTACTTGGTTCTCGTTCTCACCAAGCGCGTTTCTTGTTATCGTTTCTCATAGCGCCTCATACTTGGTTCTCGTTCTCACCAAGTGCGCTTCTCATATTCTTATATTTCATCACACTTGGTTCTCGTTCTCACCAAGTGTACTTCTTGTATTCTTATATTTCGTCACACTTGGTTCTCGTTCTCACCAAGTGTACTTCTTGTATCTATATCATACCAATTATAAATTTTGTACATTTGTACATGTATTTCACCCCCGAAGTTATAAAAACTGAAAACAGTTAAAGAGAAAAGGGGGAGCATGAACTCACAACTTTGCGTTCCTAGCGTCGTAAACTCCACCGGATTTGCTTAATTAACGTCGTAACCTATACGCGTTTTCTTAACGTTAGTCACTAGACTTGCGTCGCACAAGTACAGTCACTCTCTTTTGTGTATATTTTCTTGTGTTAAAAATATTCTTATATTTTTAACTACGTATCTTACTTATATTATTTTCTCCAAAAATAAATATAAGTCTTTTGTGTTTTGCACTTTGCACCCGAATTATGTATCTTGTATTTTGTATGTGCATTTTTATATATATACTCCTCATGAGCATTTAGTGTATTTTTAAGTCTTAATACGCTAGCACGTATAACACATACTATATACACTTAGCACAAAATTTGGTGATAAAATAATATATATTTTTCTCTCAAAAATATATATACATAATATCCATTTTTATTCTTCAAGAAATCACCATTTCTTATCATCAAAAATTAGGGAAACCTTGTTAATGTTTTGAGGTATATTTTTAGGGGATAAGTTTCTCAAAACTCATATTTTTCTAAGTGTCAAAATTTATAAAAATTTTGACAGAGTTTCCCCTAAAAATGGAGGTTTCCCACGTTTTCAAAACGTGTGTTTATTTTCTTTTAAATCATTATCAATCATCAACAACAATTACCAACAATCATCATCAACAATAATCAACAATATCCGTCAACAATAATCACTAATTTCATGAACTTGAATATTTACAAAAATGTGTAGTAACTTACTAGCACATTTAGTAAGTCTTGTTATCTTTAAAAATAAGTTTAACTTCTTAAAAACTTTATTTTTAAAGAATATGAAGTTTTACAACTTCTAGTCGGTTTTTACGAAAACTATTTCTTCGTTAAAACTTTTGTTACACAAGTATCCATACACTTGTTTGTTCACAAAAACCACTTTTGTTTGTGTAAGATCCGGTTTAGAACATGTGATTTCTTGGACACTTGGTCCTTTGAAAATACCGCTTGTAGATACGTAGATCTACTAGTTTTAAACACTATTTCACAAGTTAAATTGCTTTTACACAAGTTCATGATGTGTGTGGTAGAGTTTCACCTTTTAACCCTTGTTACTTCTAAAATAGCTTTATGTTAAGATCCATGATCTTACCAAACCGGGTTAAACGATGATCCGAGCTACCACATCATAGATCGGGTCTAGATAATCATGTATTTCAAATACTACAACTTTTACACAACGTATGTGCTATTAACCACTATTTTTCATGTTTTTAGTAGACTTTTGTACATCTTTTCGCATTTTAACGAGATTTAACCAACACAAATCCTTTTAACCACTTTAGATAAGTTCAAATATGAGTTTTAAGTGTTATACCTCTAGCTCGAGGCTAGGGAAGATTCTATGCGCAAAAGAGGTGGATAAAAGCAAAGTAGAGAGGTCCTTCGCCTTCCGTTTGCTCCAAGACTCCTAATATGCGACCCTTGAAGCTTGTAGATGATTGGAACTTGCAAGATCGAACTCGAAAAATTGATGGATGGGTGTGGGGGTTTGGCCGTAAGCTACTAGAGAGAAAGAGAGAGTTGTGGTGTGGTGTGAAGTTATGTGAATGATCATGGTGCACAAGTGTGATCTTATAGGCAAAAGCAAATTCTTTATCCAATGGATGCAATGTCATTTAGATATTAGACATAGGGATTAAAATATTATAATGAAGGACCAAGTATGTCCCCCTAGATGGGGACGGTTTCAAGGGGGGGGGGGTAGTTTGGTTGGATTTCAACTAATTAGTTAGACACTAGTTAGGTTAACCTAGGTTAGTTAAGTGATTAACCCGGTTACTAGTGTGTTGTGTTTTATGACGGGTGTTAGGGTATTCAGGGACCCTAACTGGCTCAGAAAAAGATAAATAATGTTATCAACAATATTTTCATGTTCCGGGTATAGTCCGGTCGTTCGGTTACATACTGATTCGTTAAAGTGCTAAATTGCACTTTTTAGTGTTTAATAAGTATCTTTTTGCAACACTTTCGATTCCCAACACCTAGGGAAATATTCTGGATAATAAAACGACATTTCTGCATAATATTTATGTGTCTAAATGCTGAATTATTGCTGAATTTTATAAATTCTGCACTTAAAGTGCGTTTCGGGTGCTTTTTAGTGCTTATTTTTGCTTTCGCAATGTATATAAATTAAACCCTTGTATGTACTCTTGGGTTTTAATGTACTTTTGTCGTCGGACCTACACCTAGGCCTCAATTCTTATGTCTGACTGCTTTCTGCAGTTCTATTGACACAGTGTGTCCTACCGGTGAGTTTACTATTATTCTAACGCAACGCTCTCGTTTATGCATAAAGCAATATTTTGTAGTATACAACATGCATGAATTCACTTGTTTAATCATGTGTTCAGACATTGCTGACAATTAAACTCGTAATTGCAGTCATTAAGCAATAAGTAATGTGTACGGAAATTACCGGTTTGGGCCAGTTGTCACAGTCTCCCCCCGTTAAAAGAATTTCGTCCCGAAATTCAGACTGAACTCACTCTCGCTGGAGTCTTTTTGAATAGGTGGGGAAACTTTTTCTTGAACTGGTCTTCATGTTCCCATGTATACTCGGGTCCGTGCTTAGAGCTCCAACGTACTTTGACAAGTTTCACACTGCTCCTCCTGGTCTTGTTGACTTTCCAGTCAGTAACCTCAACGGGTTGCTCTGTAAATCGGAGGGCTTCATCAATATGTATTTCATCCATCGGGATGATCACGTTTTCTTGTGTTGGACTCTTCTTCAGGTTGGATACATGAAACGTATTATGTACTCCATTAAGTTCTTCCGGTAACTCCAACTTGTATGCCACGGTACCAATCCTTCTCAATATTCTGAATGGTCCGATATATCGTGGATTCAGCTTTCCACGCTTTCCAAATCTGACTACGCCCTTCCATGGTGAGACTTTTAACAACACTTTGTCTCCCACCTTGAAATCTACCGATTTTCTATTTGGATTAGCGTAGCTCTTTTGTCGCTCTCGAGCCGCCCTAATGCACTCTCGGATCTGCGCAATCTTGTCGGTTGTCTCTTGTACAAGTTCAGGACCAACCATACGTTTATCTCCGGCATCTGCCCAACATAAGGGCGATCGGCATTTGCGGCCATACAGAGCTTCGAACGGCGCGGCTTTTATGCTCGTATGATAACTGTTATTGTAGGAAAACTCAACTAAAGGTAGATGAGTATCCCAGCTGCCGCCTAGATCCATGACACATGCGCGAAGCATATCTTCTAACGTTTGTATAGTCCGTTCGCTCTGGCCGTCTGTTTGTGGATGGAATGCCGTGCTTAGATCTAACTGAGATCCAAAGGCTTCCTGAAATGATTGCCAGATTCTTGAGACAAAGCGTCCATCTCTGTCTGAAATGATTGAGATTGGCACTCCATGACGTGCCACAATTTCTCTTAAGTATATCTCTGCAAGCTTTCCAGTGCTATCCTTCTCTCGGATTGGTAGGAAATGCGCAGACTTCGTCAATCGATCAACTATTACCCATATCATATCGTGCCCTCTCGGGGTCCTGGGTAATTTCGTTATGAAGTCCATCGAGATTTGTTCCCACTTCCACACGGGAATCTCTGGTTGTTGTAGTAGGCCGGACGGTTTCTGATATTCCGCCTTAACCTTAGCACAGGTTAGGCATTTTCCAACATAGACAGCAACGTCGCTTTTGAGTCTCGGCCACCAATAGTACTCTTTCAAGTCTTGATACATTTTGTCCGATCCTGGGTGGATCGAATATCTCGATTTGTGGGCTTCATTAAGGATGACTTCTCGTATGCCACCATAGAGTGGAACCCAAATACGCTTCTTAAAGTATAAGGCTCCCTCTTCGTTTGGCACCATGTATTTCAGCATACCCCGTAGGTATTCAGCTTTACGGTTCTCTTCTTTAAGAGCTTCTTGTTGTGCATCTCGAATGCGTGCTGTGAGGTTCGTTCGAATCGTCATTTCCAGTGCTCGAACCCTTAGGGTCTTAACCCTTTCTTTTCGGCTCAACGCGTCTGCTACAACGTTTGCCTTTCCAGGATGGTACTTAATCTCACAGTCATAATCATTCAGCAGCTCGACCCAACGTCGCTGGCGCATATTCAATTCTTTCTGATCGAATATGTGTTGCAAGCTTTTGTGATCTGTGAAGATTGTACATCGAGTACCATATAGATAATGTCGCCAAATCTTTAAGGCGAATACCACTGCACCCAGCTCCAGGTCATGAGTGGTATAATTTCTCTCGTGAACCTTCAGTTGTCTTGAAGCATAAGCGATGACTCTTTGGCGTTGCATGAGCACGCAACCCAAGCCTTGTCGTGAGGCGTCGCAGTATACCACGAAGTCTTCAGTGCCTTCGGGTAATGATAGTATCGGTGCATCGCATAGCTTGTCTTTAAGTAACTGGAAGGCTTCTTCTTGTTTGTGACCCCAGTCGTACTTCTTGTCTTTCTGAGTAAGGGTCGTTAGCGGTTGAGCTATCTTCGAGAAATTCTCAATGAATCGCCGATAGTAGCCCGCTAAGCCCAAAAATTGACGGACTTCGGTCGGGGTCTTGGGAGCTTCCCAATTCTTTATTGCTTCAATCTTGGACGGGTCTACATGAATGCCCTTCTCATTCACCACGTGACCAAGAAATTGTACTTCGCGAATCCAGAATTCGCATTTCGAGAACTTTGCATAAAGTTTCTCTTTCTTCAGTAGCTCCAAGATGGTTCTGAGATGTTGCTCGTGCTCTTCTTTCGTTCGCGAGTAAATCAGGATATCATCGATAAATACAATCACGAATTTATCGAGATATGGTTTGCACACGCGGTTCATTAGGTCCATAAAGACCGCTGGCGCGTTCGTCAATCCAAACGGCATCACAAGAAATTCGTAGTGCCCATATCGCGTTCTGAATGCAGTCTTTGGCACACTTTCATCTTGGATTCTCAGCTGATGGTATCCAGATCGAAGGTCGATCTTGGAATAGTAGCTTGATCCTTGCAATTGATCAAATAAGTCATCAATCCTTGGTAGCGGATACCGATTCTTGATTGTGAGCTTGTTCAGTTCCCTGTAATCGATACACATTCGCAGTGTTCCATCCTTCTTCTTCACGAATAATACTGGAGCTCCCCAGGGCGAGAAGCTTGGCCTTATGAATCCTTTATCCAACAACTCCTGGAGCTGTGTAGATAATTCTTGCATTTCGGATGGCGCAAGTCCATAGGGCGCCTTGGCTACAGGAGCAGCTCCTGGAACCAAGTCTATACGGAATTCGACTTGTCGTTGCGGAGGTAGTCCTGGCAGACCTTCAGGGAACACATCAGGAAATTCCTTCACCACAGGAATGTCTTCGAGTTTTGGCTCCACAGCCTTCTTGTCTATAACGTGTGCTAGGAAAGCGACACATCCTTTCCTCAAGCACTTCTGTGCCTTCATACAACTGATGATTCGAAGAGGCGCGTCTCGTTTTTCTCCATGCACGATGAGAGTTTCACCATTCGCTAAAGGGATGCGAATGATTTTCTCATGACAAATAACTTCAGCTTTGTTCTTGGACAACCAGTCCATTCCGACTACTACATCGAAGCTACCCAATTGAATAGGTAAGAGATCGATGCTAAAATTCCGTTCGCCAAGTTCTAGTGTGCAGCCTCTAACAACTTCGCTTGATTCAACGAGTTTACCATTGGCTAGTTCTATGGAATAAGGAATTTCTAATCTACTAGATTCTATTCCGAGTATGCGTTTAAATTCCACAGACATGAAGCTATAATCGGCGCCAGTGTCGAATAATATGGATGCAAAGTGATTGTTAATGAGAAACGTACCGGTGACCACGTTAGGGTCCTCGCGTGCGTCTCTTGCTCCAATCACAAATGCTCGAGCCGGAGCGTTGTTTCTCTCTGGGCAGTTCTTCATGAAATGGTCATTGCTTCCACACTTGAAGCATCCTTGGTTCTGCCCTTTCCCGTTACCATTCTTGTTAACAGCACCGTTTCCATTTCGATTCTTTCCTTTTCCCCAACAGTCTTCTGTTTGATGACCCAATGATGTGTGCAAAACGAACTATAAAATATAAACTAAATTAGACTCTCTAAACTAGACACGAAAAGCTTTAAATTTATAACTAAGACTCTCTAAACCTAAACCACACAACCGGCAAGTGTACCGATCAATGTAGTATAACCTAGCAAGTCCGAGTATCGAACCCAAAGACTCTATGTATTACGTAAACTAGACTCTAATAGACACTGACTGACTTAAACTTGTTTGATTGTTTTGGGGGGGGGGGGGGGTTACTGAAAATCTAGGAAATCTATATTAGCTAAATTAATTAACTAGACTTAGACTAAGACACGAACGAAAACTGAGGTTTGTATTCAGATGAGATTAAGGACTACCTAGACTCGAATCCAGTTTGACTAGGAATGGACTTCTAATGGTATTAAAGTTGTATGGAGCCGGGATCGTAAGATACTAAACCTTAAGGTATTTCTATGCTAAGACTTCCCGACCCTTCTCAGGAAGAAACCTAGGAAACCCTACAAGGCTGTTATGATTACCGACTGTTAGACTTCCTCTCAGTCCTCTAACGATTCTAAAAGTGCCCTAATACGACTATCTACCTCTCAGCGCGATAATCTAAGGCAATTCTAGGTTCTAACTTGGTTTACTAGACACGGATGCAATTAGGGAACTAAGATCGACTTCTCTCAAAACCTATCTTAGATATATATTGCACAGCGACCTAATAACTAACTCGAGCCTCTCAGCGACAAGTTAAGCAGAACACTTGATTTTATTAAACTACCGAATGTTACTTCTAAGGTTACTTACATGATTTTCACCCTAAAGGATCAAAGGTTTATTATGTGATATAGACACTCACCAAAACCTAAAACCCTAGCTCGATTCTATTCCGTGATAAAGACCGTCACCAAGATTCAAGCGAAGCAATAAACAGTATTAAAACAATCGTCAAGCATGCATATACACCAAATCAGAAATCCTAAAACACTTTACTTTCAGAAATCAATCCATACACAAACAATAAAAACCATTAAAAATCCAAACTTTAATCAAACATTCATCTCGTCTAGGTAGTTATAAAAAGTTTAGCCAAGCATCTCAATAAACGAAAACAACGCAAAGATATCTAACAAAGAATTCATTGTAACAAGTTTCAAGAAAGAAAATCGACAAAACAAGGGATTAGAAAACCCGATGGATCTTTCGATTCTTCGTCTCTGACTTGTACCGATGATTCCCGCGCTTCAAGATCTCCGATTGCTCCAAAAGAATGCTCCAAAGTCGCCTCCAGAAGTCTCTAATTCGTAACTCCCGTTTTTTATTATTAAAAATTCATTAAATAGTAAACCCTAGCAGCTAAACAAGTAATTCGCGATATTCCTACCCGTCGCGTAGCGCGACGGGTCTGCCTTTCACGCTCGCGCTACGCGAGAGCCTCCAAAATCAGCAATTCTTGTTTCATGTTGTAGCGTAGCGCGACTGATCAACCTCTTATGCTAGCGCTACGCGACTGGCCATTTTTTCACAGAAGATTGCCTCCGAAATTCAGCTCTAGCATCCCAAAAACCTTAAAAATTATTCTAACTCTTTGTGACTCATTCCAGGATGCAACGTTTCAGGACTTCAGCTCGTTTCCACTCAATTTGCAGCCAATTAACGGCTCAAGACCTGGAAAAACGAACTTTGATCAATAGTATGAAATTCTAAACAAAACTAAACTAAAAGTAACGAAAGAACGTACAAACTATACACGATAAAAGAATGTATTTCGCAATACATCACCCAATTTACCACATTTGTCGCACCTTGAAATGCGACAAGCTCCTTCATGATGAAACCTACATTTTTGGCATCTAGGCATGGAGCCTTGGTATGCTTTGGTTGCAAGGGTCTTCGCCTCCTGAGATGGGTTAGTGTCACGTTTCTTGTTGAAACCCTTGTTGTTGCGAGTAGCTTGGTTCAAACTTGTATGCTTTCTCTTTTTGTCGCCGGACGACTCAGCATGCGTCTCGGTCTTCTCTGTTGGGTTTAATGACAACTTCTTCATACGAACACAATCCTCAGTAAGGCTGACAGCCAGAGTTACAGCTTCGGTGGTTGTTTGTGGTTTGGCCGACGTCACCATGCCACGAAACTCTGAGGCCAGTCCCCAAATGTAACGTTCAACACGCTTGAATTCGGGAGTCACCATGTAGGGAAGCACTCTCGACAGGTCGTGGAACCTTCGAGTGTAACCATTGATGTCAGCACCTTCCATAGTCAAGTGCCAGAACTCTGTTTCCAGCCTTTGGAGTTCCGCACGAGAGCAGTACTTCTCTCTCATCCTTTCCTTCAGTTCCTCCCAAGTGAGGCCATAAGCGGCGTCATCACCCAAAGTTTGGGCTTGCAGGTTCCACCAAGTCAGAGCTTCATCGACGAATAACCCAGTAGCAAAAGTGACTTGTTGATCCGCGGTACACTTGCTCATGCGGAAAGTAGCTTCAGTCTTCTCCGTCCAGCGCACAAATGCTACTGCACCTCCTGTGCCATCATAGTTCATCGGCTTGCAGTCGAGGAACTGCTTGAAAGTGCAGCCTGGAATTGATTCAACCAATTCACATGTGAGCAATCGAAGAAATAATGAAACAAAGACCGTTCATAAATTTCCTCATGCTTAGCACAGTGTCTTAAGGTTACCTTGGGCTGCATTGCCTCCAGACGAATCTCCATTCCCATTACGTCTAGCGTTGCTTGGGCCACCACTGTCTTGAGTACGGTTCGCCTCGTACTGGGCGATAGCAGCAGAGATTCTCTCTTCTAGTAGAGCGTCCAGCTCTTCAGCAGTTCTCGGCAGTGGGGGAGGAGGAGGTTGATCGTCATTGCGAGCATTCACAGCTTTCCTGGGTGCCATGTTCTGACAGAACATACACAGCAGGGTTAGGCTTTTGTTTGATATCGTCACACTAGACAGTAGTATCATATATATTCACAGGTATATATACCACATAAGTGACATCAAACAATTATTACTCTAGCAGAGTACTTAGTAGGCTTGCACTGAGGGAATCTATACGTGACAAGACTTGTTGTGGTTTCTGTGCACTGAATTCCATAATTATGTATGCATCCATAATTACGTAACTCCTTGCACAGTCCGCACAGTTTGTTTCATCCTCGTATTTCTTCCTTCAGGTAGGCCATTGCTTTCAGGTAAAGTCACATATACTTGTGACATTCTACTTCTAGTACATGCTAATTATCACACATAATTGCAAGTAATTTCTAGTCAACGACAAGTGCTACTCAAGTGCACTCTAAGTCTCGTAGTGTCTTTTCTAGACTCATGTAGTCAGTTTCAGGTAGTGGATGTCGCGGGACGTTTTATGCAATGAAAACTCTTTGAAAATTGTTTTCGTGAATGGATCCTAGAGATTGTAGACTAGACTCGAGAAGGAATCCTGGTTCACTACAATCGCAGCTCTGATACCAATCTGTCACACCCCTTTCTACGGCGGAAGCACGAGGTGTGATCATGAAAGGTTCTCATTGCATACGAAGAGTAAACATGCTACATGCTCGTAAAATAACATTCAAATACCATAATTTGAAAGCATACGTTAGCGTTTACATCGCTAAGTCGCATAAAACATTGTCTTAAAAGTTTACAACTATATTTAAAGTTAAACACAAGCGACATCCACGAGCATAAGCAAGACCGCGCGCACATCCATTCTAGTTACCTGAAATACATGTGAGTTTTTGGAAAAACGTCAACATAAAGTTGGTGTGAATTCATGCAGTTTTGTATTTCATGTTTGTATACTTTGTATGAAAACATAGTTTGTGAGTAAATCAAGTTTTCATATATAAATCCAGTTTCATGTCTACACCACGTACCCATTTATAATTCAATCTTTTCTTGAGTACCCCACGTACTTCAAGTTATATATCAATCTTCTTGAGTACCCCACGTACTTCAAGTTATATATCAATCTTCTTGAGTACCCCACGTACTTCAAGTTATATATCAATCTTCTTGAGTACCCCACGTACTTCAAGTTATATATCAATTCTGTATGGTATGAATTTTATGTAAATACAGTATTTCTGTAATTATCAGATTGTTAATGGGTTGCAAAGCCATTAACCTGTGGCACGTCATAGGAAGTCACCAAACCTAAGGCATTTAATTGGTATATTCTGAGACACAAAAGCACTTCCTCGGTTCTCGCCCCGACCGGGAGTGTGGCTGCCAGGCACCCGTTAGATCTAACCTTTTGTTCTGCGGTCTAGGTATATTGTTGATTAATGGTGCTTCTGTACCCTATTCGTGACACTATTTCTCATAACGCATCCTACTTGGTTCTCGTTCTCACCAAGCGCGTTTCTTGTTATCGTTTCTCATAGCGCCTCATACTTGGTTCTCGTTCTCACCAAGTGCGCTTCTCATATTCTTATATTTCATCACACTTGGTTCTCGTTCTCACCAAGTGTACTTCTTGTATTCTTATATTTCGTCACACTTGGTTCTCGTTCTCACCAAGTGTACTTCTTGTATCTATATCATACCAATTATAAATTTTGTACATTTGTACATGTATTTCACCCCCGAAGTTATAAAAACTGAAAACAGTTAAAGAGAAAAGGGGGAGCATGAACTCACAACTTTGCGTTCCTAGCGTCGTAAACTCCACCGGATTTGCTTAATTAACGTCGTAACCTATACGCGTTTTCTTAACGTTAGTCACTAGACTTGCGTCGCACAAGTACAGTCACTCTCTTTTGTGTATATTTTCTTGTGTTAAAAATATTCTTATATTTTTAACTACGTATCTTACTTATATTATTTTCTCCAAAAATAAATATAAGTCTTTTGTGTTTTGCACTTTGCACCCGAATTATGTATCTTGTATTTTGTATGTGCATTTTTATGTATATACTCCTCATGAGCATTTAGTGTATTTTTAAGTCTTAATACGCTAGCACGTATAACACATACTATATACACTTAGCACAAAATTTGGTGATAAAATAATATATATTTTTCTCTCAAAAATATATATACATAATATCCATTTTTATTCTTCAAGAAATCACCATTTCTTATCATCAAAAATTAGGGAAACCTTGTTAATGTTTTGAGGTATATTTTTAGGGGATAAGTTTCTCAAAACTCATATTTTTCTAAGTGTCAAAATTTATAAAAATTTTGACAGAGTTTCCCCTAAAAATGGAGGTTTCCCACGTTTTCAAAACGTGTGTTTATTTTCTTTTAAATCATTAACAATCATCAACAACAATTACCAACAATCATCATCAACAATAATCAACAATATCTGTCAACAATAATCACTAATTTCATGAACTTGAATATTTACAAAAATGTGTAGTAACTTACTAGCACATTTAGTAAGTCTTGTTATCTTTAAAAATAAGTTTAACTTCTTAAAAACTTTATTTTTAAAGAATATGAAGTTTTACAACTTCTAGTCGGTTTTTACGAAAACTATTTCTTCGTTAAAACTTTTGTTACACAAGTATCCATACACTTGTTTGTTCACAAAAAACCACTTTTGTTTGTGTAAGATCCGGTTTAGAACATGTGATTTCTTGGACACTTGGTCCTTTGAAAATACCGCTTGTAGATACGTAGATCTACTAGTTTTAAACACTATTTCACAAGTTAAATTGCTTTTACACAAGTTCATGATGTGTGTGGTAGAGTTTCACCTTTTAACCCTTGTTACTTCTAAAATAGCTTTATGTTAAGATCCATGATCTTACCAAACCGGGTTAAACGATGATCCGAGCTACCACATCATAGATCGGGTCTAGATAATCATGTATTTCAAATACTACAACTTTTACACAACCTATGTGCTATTAACCACTATTTTTCATGTTTTTAGTAGACTTTTGTACATCTTTTCGCATTTTAACGAGATTTAACCAACACAAATCCTTTTAACCACTTTAGATAAGTTCAAATATGAGTTTTAAGTGTTATACCTCTAGCTCGAGGCTAGGGAAGATTCTATGCGCAAAAGAGGTGGATAAAAGCAAAGTAGAGAGGTCCTTCGCCTTCCGTTTGCTCCAAGACTCCTAATATGCGACCCTTGAAGCTTGTAGATGATTGGAACTTGCAAGATCAAACTCGAAAAATTGATGGATGGGTGTGGGGGTTTGGCCGTAAGCTACTAGAGAGAAAGAGAGAGTTGTGGTGTGGTGTGAAGTTATGTGAATGATCATGGTGCACAAGTGTGATCTTATAGGCAAAAGCAAATTCTTTATCCAATGGATGCAATGTCATTTAGATATTAGACATAGGGATTAAAATATTATAATGAAGGACCAAGTATGTCCCCCTAGATGGGGACGGTTTCAAGGGGGGGGGGTAGTTTGGTTGGATTTCAACTAATTAGTTAGACACTAGTTAGGTTAACCTAGGTTAGTTAAGTGATTAACCCGGTTACTAGTGTGTTGTGTTTTATGACGGGTGTTAGGGTATTCAGGGACCCTAACTGGCTCAGAAAAAGATAAATAATGTTATCAACAATATTTTCATGTTCCGGGTATAGTCCGGTCGTTCGGTTACATACCGATTCGTTAAAGTGCTAAATTGCACTTTTTAGTGTTTAATAAGTATCTTTTTGCAACACTTTCGATTCCCAACACCTAGGGAAATATTCTGGATAATAAAACGACATTTCTGCATAATATTTATGTGTCTAAATGCTGAATTATTGCTGAATTTTATAAATTCTGCACTTAAAGTGCGTTTCGGGTGCTTTTTAGTGCTTATTTTTGCTTTCGCAATGTATATAAATTAAACCCTTGTATGTACTCTTGGGTTTTAATGTACTTTTGTCGTCGGACCTACACCTAGGCCTCAATTCTTATGTCTGACTGCTTTCTGCAGTTCTATTGACACAGTGTGTCCTACCGGTGAGTTTACTATTATTCTGACGCAACGCTCTCGTTTATGCATAAAGCAATATTTTGTAGTATACAACATGCATGAATTCACTTGTTTAATCATGTGTTCAGACATTGCTGACAATTAAACTCGTAATTGCAGTCATTAAGCAATAAGTAATGTGTACGGAAACTACCGGTTTGGGCCAGTTGTCACATTCGGGGACCCTAACTAGCTCAGAAAAGTAAAAACAATGTGTTTGGCAATATTTTTATGTTCCGGGTAAAGTCCGGTTGTTCGGTTGGATGTTGATCCGTTAAAGTGCTAAATAAAGCTTTAAAGTGTCTTTTATATTGTTTTTAGTGACACAATAAATTCCAACACTTTGGGAAGTATCTAGGACTATTTTGCCAAGTTTTTACACTTTACTAGCATTGTTAAATGCTGAATTTTGGTTATTTAGTGCAGAATTATGCACTTAAAGTATGTTTTGGCACTTCCCGGCACTATAACTATCACCTAGTGATGCAGTTTTATGATCCTCACCTCCCTACACTCACTACTAGTGTAGTATTCTATCTCCGGCTCATACTGGCCTCAAAAACAATGTCTGTCTAGGTGCTGGCATTGTCAGCATGTTTGCTGGGTTATCCGCTCAGTGTGCTAACTGTGCTTTGTGCATCAAGTTTGTCACTAAAGTTTGTGTATAATAAATGGAGTGACAGTATGAAATGTGATGCATATGTATGTATGAAAAAGAAATCAGAACGCAGTTTATTCACAGTTGAAATCAAGCACAGTCATTAAGCACAAATTTAATATTAATTAACTCTACGGATGCATGCAAATTTGACAGTTGTCACACTGCATTTATACGGGTTCCAATCGGTAAGGTGCTTTGGCTATTGGTGCGGTTCCTGGTATTAAATGGATTCTAAATTCAACTTCTCTGTCTGGAGGTTGCCCTGGTAGCTCTTGTGGAAATACATCTGAAAACTGGGATACTACTGGAATATCCTTTAATTCGTTTCCTTTAGTGTTAGTGATTATAGAAATCAAATACACTAATGATCCTTTTCTTTTATAACTTGCTGTTTTCATCATAGAGATGAATTTTGTGGATTTAGATAACTTATTTCCTTTAATTGTAATCTTTTCACCCCTTGGTGAATTTACTTGAATTGACTTTTGATCACATAAAATACTGGCTTTATTGGCTATTAACCAATCCATTCCTAATACAACATCAAATCCTGCCAGATTCATGGGGTAAAGGTTTGCAATAAATCTTTGATTTAAAATTTCTATTCTTGCTCCCTGCAAGATTTCAGAAATTTTAATGGTTTCCCCATTTGTTGTCTCTACTAGACATTCTTGTGGAAGTTTAGTTAATGATTGATTAAGAAGTTTGCAAAATGAAGTATTAATAAAACTTTGGTTCGCACCAGAGTCAAATAATACTTTAGCAAAAACATCATTAACTAAAAACGTACCAGTGATCACATCCGGGATCATCTTTGCTTCTTCTGCAGTCAGAACAAATGCTCTAGCATTTTTAGTATTCTTGGCGTTTGTAGTTGGAGCTAACTTTGGACAGTTAGGCTTGATATGACCTTATTCTCCGCAGTTGTAGCATATCCTATTGTTAGGCTTTTTTCTGCAGTCTTCCTCCTTGTGTCCAGATATTTTGCAAAAGTTACAGTATATGAAGCATCTTCCTGAATGCTTCCTTTTGCAATACTTACAGTAGGGTGCAGAAGTAGAACCTACATTTCTCCCACTGTTAGAATTTCCAGAACGGAATTCTTGAGTAAGTTTCTGGGTTAGGTTCCTCCTTTGATCCTCTTCTCGTGTACGGACTAATTCATCTGTCAAGGTGTTGGCTAGTTCTACTGCTTCTTCTATGGTTTGAGGTCTAGCTGCCTTGACTACATGTCTAATCTCCCCAATTAATCCCCAGATATAACGGG